>CAKNXH010050922.1:0-47773 GCA_932178445.1 Andricus quercusramuli
TGAATATTATTATGGGGTTGGGAATATGATTTGGGGTTTTCTGCAGATGACTTATGTCATTGTTTCTAACTTTGAATCTTTTGAGTGCTTTGTCGGGAGGCTCTTGTGATTTTTTCAGATAAAAGTGATAAAGGTGGTTTTAGAGAGTTGTGGAATATTATTATGAGGTTTAAAATATATCTTGACGTTTTTTGAAGTTGACTTGGGTAGTGATTTTTAATTTTTAATTTTATCGAGTGTTCTACGTGAAGGCTATTAGGATTTGTTTACGTCAAAGTGGTAGGAGAGGTCTTAGGCTTAGGGTGTTGTTGAAATTTATTATGAGACCGCAATGTTTTGTGATTAGATTCAGTAAGATAATCAAAATCTTCATCCGAATCACTAATTCTATTTTCAATATTTTAATTTGATAAGCGCGTGCCGGTCGATTAGACCGGTGACGTATTTTCAAATTTGTGTGGGAGAAGCTGACCGGTAAACAATAACAGTGAACGAGTTTATATTGTATTTAAATATATACAAAACAGCCAGTCAAAAGCACCAACGCGCGATTACTATTGGATTAAACATTTATCATAATATGCGGCATATAAAACGAATAAGAAGAGTGATGTTTAGGGTAAACATTACATTTATTTTTTTTGAAATATTACACAATACATCTAGATTTTGAAATAGACTTTCATGAAAGAAAGAAGCAATTTCAGCTATGACATTGATGTTGTGGCTCAAAATTTAGAGTACATTTGTGTAATATTGGTCCCAAAGAAACTGGATATGCATGTCTTACATAATGAGTAACATGCATAGGTTCAAGAGAGCCTACATGTGCATTATCTGCAACATGATTATTTGTGTAGAGGGTGTGCAAGAGGTGCATGAAGAGGTGTATGAGAAGCTACATGTCCTGGGCGATGAGAAAACTCTGCAGGTGCCTGAGGGCCTGCATGTGCCTTATTTGCAAGGTGATTATTTTCAGCATTCCTAAGAGGGGTGGTAGGGCGTGCTGAAGGTGTTAAATGTGTAACTGTGTGTGATGATAGGTGTCCAGGAGATCCTGGACGTTGAAGAGAATCTTTGCGTTCAAGAGTTGCTGGGTGCGAAGGAGATCCTGGTTGTCCATTGTAACCTGGATGTCCGTTGAGTACTTGTTGTCCATTATATCCTTCTTGTCCATTGATGCCAGGATGTTGATTCATATGATTCTGATGATCATCATCATCCTGGTCATCTTCATAATCATCATCATCTTCATAATCTTCTGGCTTAGGCTTTGGGCGATCATATTTTTTCAGATATCGTCCCAGTCTTCTTCCCCCAGGTTTCCTCTCTAAGAAACGTCCCAAAGCACCCAGTTTTCTTCCAATCTTATTATTCACTTCTTTCCGACCTCCCATCATTTTCACGACTGGAATTGCTAGAGCACCTCCTACAACTGCTGCCAATATCATAGCATTTTTGTTGGCATCTTCTCCTCCTCCTCCCATTCCCATTCCTGGCATTCCCATTCCCATTCCCATTCCTGGCATCATTCCCATTCCCATTCCCATTCCTGGCATCATTCCAAACTGTCCAACAACTTCTAGAAAATACAAAATGAAATAAAGTAGTAGAATCCAAGTCAGTGCCTTTTGCGATTTTCTACCGAAATAAGAAATGATTAGGAGATTCAGGGAAGCGGTTTTGTAGTTCGAAAAGATACAGAAGTAATTTTAATATTGGGAGAGGTGGAGAAAAAAATTTTATTGTCAAAAGTAAAACAAAAATTTTATACATGGAACGGGTAAAAAAATAATTTTGTAATTGGAACAGGTAAACAAGTAATTTTTTAGAACGAGCTTCGAACGACCTAGGACAAGGGTTAACCTTATGGAAAATTCCGTGACAGCAGAATGTTTGTAATAGAAAACAAAGGAGTAGACGGATCGAAAACGATTTTGCTTCCAATATTTGCAATCACGCATAATCAATATTTGAAATTATTCATATAAAACTATTTATTGAATTATTATTTACAATTAGTGGTTTATCAGATATAACCTTATGATGGAGATTAAGTGAGAAAAGTCGGCAAGGTTGAATTCACAGACACATATATTTTTAATCAAATAACGTTATACGTTCAAACAATGTAAGATAAGATTGATGAAATTTAATTTCATGTAAAATTGAATTGAATACAAAATTGAATGAAAAATTCAATTTGGAATTGATAGCAATTATATGTGAAACTTCAATAATACTTACCATTGAGTATGTTTAAAAAAAGACAGATAATGAGCTGGATAGGAATAAAGTGTTTCATTTTTGCCAGGAAGAATGAAATGACACGTGGACAATGTATTGGACGATACTGCGAAATTTCCGAGATGTTGCTGCTTCCTATATTACTTGTTGTTTCCAGGTAATTTACGAGTAGCTATTGTACATATTTGCATGCTTACTTCGCAGGCTCTATTGTTTTCTAACATCTGCGCTTGTATGGAATTTGTTTTATTTGTCTGATTAGAATCAGAGCCTCATTTGATATAATTTTCAAAACTGCTTAAATGACTTTTACGTGATCAGTGAGTGAACGATATGATTTATGATGAAATTAAACAAACACGAAAAATGCTCTATCTTGGAAGAGATACTTTTTTTACAATAACTATATTATATATCATATTATGTATTTTAAATCATTCAAAAAATTCTGGTATATTCTTGAGGTATAAATTATTCTGGAATGTTCTAGTGCTTGAAAAAAATTCAATACGATTTTAGCATATAATATATCTATTTTTTCAGAATATTACATAATTTTGTTACATTTAAAAATTTGATCTTCTGAAATGTAGGAACAAGTTTGAAGCGGAAAAATGATGTTATGGATTTCTATTTAGAAGAATGATTTTGTTTTCAGCCATGTAGAGGATGAACCGGATATTCATCTCCCGAAAGATGAGTAAGCTGAGTAATATTTCCATAAAAATGAACAGGTTTTTTTGATTGGAACAGGTGTAGTATAAAAGTAATTTTGGAATTGGGAATGAAGTTCCGAAAGCGTCTGCCCTCTGGTTGTTTTAAAACTACGTATGCTTGTGTATCTTGACGCGCTGATTATGAATATGATAGTGAAAATTGGCGCAAATTTATATTTCATGGAAAAGGCCGTAAGAAAACCTATAAAATCGTGGTCTTTTTCCATTCATTTCCATAAATGCGGGAAATTTCAAGAAATATTTCAGACAAAAGTTGCTCATCTTTTCAAAGTGAATATTTTATATCTCACTGTTTCTTAGACTTTGAGTGATAGTATTCGAGAAAAAGGTAGACAAAGTTCAAGAATTATAACATAGTGGGGTACGAAAAGAATAAGGTCTGTTTACATTGTACGCGCTTTCGGATACGTCTCCAGTATCCTTGAGCATATTCACGAATATTTTGATGCGTGTTCATTATTCTCGAGAATTTTCGTTTTCTCAATATTTGAGTTTTTTCTTATTCTTGTTGTTTTTTATTCTCATCCTGATGGACCAAAAGTATAATTTTTTCAGTATGAGTCTAATTTTACAAGATCGGGAGAAAATTATACAATGGTTGAGAGATGTATAATTCACTTCAGTGGAACGGTTCTGTAGGAAACACAAGAAAAAAATGCTACTGCAGGAATCTCATATGACTTGCGGTCAATTTTTTTGTGAGAAAAAAGGTAATGATCGACATACGCATACTGTCGCTGAAAATACCTGGTTTGAGAGGTGTCACACTTCAGCAGCAGCATGCTCGTTGATCACGTATAGCACTGCTAATAATTTAAATTTCGAGCAAACTATACGTGAAAGCAACATTCTTGAGGGAGAGACAATTTCAAGAGAAATGCGGCTGACATATCTTCTTTTCTTAGAGGGGTCTACACAATTGCTCTTGATTAACACCTGAAGTGGAAGGTAAAATTGGCGGTGTTGGTGAAGTTGTTGAAATCGGCGAGCGCAAAATCGGGCGCGGGAAAAATGAGAAGGGGCCATGCAGGCGAAAATCTTTTGTAGATCTTTCCAGATAATGAGAGAGACCAAGCTACGTTGATTGAATTGATCAAAAACACGTTGCAGGAGGGACAGAAATCCTTACCGATTGTTGAAAAGGATATACATATAAACCTGGAAGATCATGGTTATGTGCATAAAACCGTGATCCTTTCAACCAGTTGCTAGCTGATATAAAAATGTATTATCCTGGTAAGCAGGATGAGGTGTTACAAAGCTTTCATTCCCCCGTCTTTTCAGTGTTTAAGGAACAGTTTGACAGCTTCTGCTTTTTTGGGGCAGTTTGATCTCTTCAATATAATCGGGCAGTTTGAACCTTAAGTTTTAAGGGCAGTTCAGCCTTTCTGTTTTTCCTAATCTTATGGCTCAGCTTTACTTTTTTTAATTTTAGTTTTCTGGGGCAGTTTGGCTACTTGTTTTTTATTTAATTGGGCCACTTTGAGTTCTTAAATTTTTGAGGCAGTTCAGCCTTTTCTATTTTTCTTGATCATAGAGCGCAGTTTGAAGCCTGTTCTTTTTTAATTTTCGGGACAGTTTGGGCCCTTTGTATTTTTCAATATAATCGGACAGTTTGACCCCTTAGTTTTTGAGAGCAGTTCAGCCTTCCTGTTTTTCCTAATATTATGGCGCCGTTTGACGTCTTTTCATTTTCAGTTTTTTGGGGCTGTTTGGCCACTCGTTCTTTATTTAAATGGGGCAGTTAGACCCGTAAGTTTTTTGAAGCTGTTTAGCCTTCCTATTTTTCTTAATCATAGAGCGCAGTTTGACGCCTATTCTTTTCTAGTTTTTCTGGGACAGTTTGGACCCTTTGTTTTTTTCAATATAATCATAAAGTTTGGCCCCTTAGTTTTTTTCTCAATATAATCGGACAGTTTGATCCGTTGGTTTTTTAGAGCAGTGTAAAAAATGAGGTTGAAAATATAACTTGGGGTTTCCTTGAGTAAAAGTGGTAGTGTGGGTTTTTGGGGGATTTTGAATGTTATTACGGAGCTAGGAATACAAATTGGGGCTTTTTGTAGGTAACTTAGATAATAATTTAAATTTTTTTAATTTTTGGATTGTTTTGCGTTGGGGATTTCCGGATTGGTTTCATATAAGTGGTAGGGTTTGGTTTTCGGGAGTTGCTGAATATTGTTATGGGGTTGGGAATATAACTTGGGATTCTCTTTGGTAAGCGCGTGCCGGTTGACTAGACCATTGACGTATTTTCCAATTTGTATCAGAAGAGCTAAGCGGAAAATAATAACTGTGAACAAGTTTATATGTATGGTATTTAGAAATATAAAAGACAGCCAGTCAAAATCACCAACGCGCGCGTACTATCGGGTTAAGCATTTATTATAATTTGCGGTATATAAAATGAATAAATAGAATGATGTTTTGGATAAACATTACATTTATTTTTTTTAATATTACACAATATATCTAGATTTTGAAATAGACTTTTATAAAAGTAGAAAGAAATTTTAGGTATGTCATTGATGTTGTGGTAGAAAATTTAGAGTACATTTGTGTAATATTTGGTCCCAAAGGAACAAGATATGCATGTCCTACATAATGAGTAACATGTATAGGTTCAAGAGGGCCTGGAGGTGCATTATTTGCAATATGATTATTTGTGTACACGGCGTATAAGAGGTGATCGAAGAGGTGTATGAGAAGCTACATGTCCTGGGCGATGAGAAAACTCTGCAGGTGCCTGACGGCCTGCATATGCCTTATTTGCAAGGTGATTATTTTCAGCATTCCTAAGAGGGGTGGTAGGGCGTGCAGAAGATGTTGAACGTGTAACTGTGGGAGAGGCTACGTGTCTAGGAGATCCTGGACGTTGAAGAAAATCTTTGAGTTCAAGAGTTGCTGGGTGCGAAGGAGATCCTGGTTGTCCATTGTAACCTGGATGTCCGTTGAGTCCACGTTGTCCATTGAGTCCTTGTTGTCCATTAAGTCTTTGTTGTCCATTGAGTCCTTGTTGTCCATTGAGACCTTGTTGTCCATTGAGTCCTTGTTGTCCATTGAGTCCTTGTTGTCCATTGAGTCCTTGTTGTCCATTGAATCCTTGTTGTCCATTGATGCCAGGATGTTGATTCATATGATTCTGATGATCATCGTCATCTTCATCATCTTCATAATCATCATCATCTTCATAATCTTCTGGTTTAGGCTTTGGGCGATCATATTTTTTCAGATATCGTCCTAGTTTTCCTCCCCCAGGTTTCCTCTCTAAGAAACGTCCTAAAGCACCCAGCTTTCTTCCAATCTTATTATTCACTTCTTTCCGTCCTCCCATCATTTTCACGACTGGAATTGCCAGAGCACCTCCTACAATTGCTGCCAATATCATAGCATTTCTGTTAGCATCTTCTCCTCCTCCTCCCATTCCCATTCCGGGCATTCCCATTCCCATTTCCATTCCTGGCATCATTCCCATTCCTGGCATCATTCCCATTCCCATTCCCATCCCTGGCATCATTCCAAACTGCCCAGCAACTTCTAGAAAATAAATATAAAAAAAATATCATCCAAATCAGTGCCTTTTGCGGAAAATAGTGAGACCTCTACCCAAAATATGTTTTCTACCAAAATGAGAAATTATTAGGAGATGCAGGGAAGTGGTTTTGTAATTTGTAAAGATACATAAGTATTCCTAATATTGGGAGAAGTACAGGAAAAAATTTTGTTATGAAAGGTAAAACAAAAATGTTATACTTGGAACAGGTAAAAAAATAATTTTGTAATTGGAAGAGGTAAAAAAACAATTTTGTAATTGGAACCGGTACAAAAGTCATTTTTTGAACAAGCTTCAAACGAGCTCGAAAAAGGGTTAACCTAATGGAAAACTCCGTAACGGCAGAAAGTATGTAATAGAAAAAAAAAGAAGTAGTCAGATAGAAAACGATTTGGCTTTCAATATTTGCAATAACGCATAATAAATATATAAAATTTCTCATATGAAATTATTTGATAAATTATTTACAATAAATTGTTTATCAGATATAACTGATCAGACAATGTAAGATAAGATTGATAAAATTCAATTTAATTTGAAGTTGAATTGAATACAAAATCAAATAAATAATTCAATTTTTGAAATTGATAACAGTCATATGTGAAGCTTCAATAATACTTACCATTGAGTATGTTTAAAACAAGACAGATAATGAGCTGGATAGGAATAAAGTGCTTCATTTTTGCCAGAAAGACTAAAATGATACGTGGATAATGTATTGGATGATACTGCGAAATTTCCAGAAGGTTGATGCTTCATCGTCACTTGTTTTTTCCAGATAATTTACGAGTACCTATTGTACATATTTACATGTTCACTTCACAGGTTCTATTGTTTTCTAACATCTGCGCTTGTATGAAATTCGTTTTATTTGTCTGATTAGAATCAGAGTCTCGTGTGACATAATTTCAAAAACTGCCTAATTACCTTTTGCGTATTCAGTAAGTAAGCGATATGATTTAGGAAGAAATTAAACAAACGAGAAAAATGCTCTTTCTTGGAAAAATACTTTTTTCACTATAATAGTTATATCATATATTATATTCTGTAGAGGATGAACAGGATATTCATGTCCCAAAAGATGAGTAAGCTGAGTAATATTTCCATAAAAACGAACAGTATTTTTTTATTGAAACAGGTGTAGTATGAAAGTAATTTTGGAATTGGGTTGAAGTTCCGAAAGCATCGTGCTCCCGATTTTTTTGAAACTACGTTTACTTATGTGTTTTGACTCGCTGATTACAAATATGATAGTGAGAATTGGCGCAAATTTAATTTTCATGGAAAAAGAATGGACATTTTATGTCTCATAATTTTTTAGACTTTGAGTGATAGTATTCGAGAAAAAGGTAGAAAAAGTTTAAGAATTTACAGAAAAAACCGAATGTGGGGTACGATAGGAGTTAGGTCTTTCTACACAGTACGCACTTTTAGATGCGTCTTCTTTATTCTCGAGCATTTTCGTTTTCTTAATATTTGAGATTTTCCTTATTCTTGTTGTTTTCCATTCCCATCTTGGAAAATAAATTTTCAATTCATTTTTTAAATGTTTGTCAGCCATATAAGTCCGGACACTTGAGCTTGGAGCACACTGTATTCTGTATGCACGGAGGTCCTCGACATAACTTTGTTAAAAAGGTCAAAACGAAAGCCCACTATTCACGAATATTTTCATGCGTCTTCATTATTCTCGAGCATTCTCGTTTTCTCAATATTTGCGTTTTTTCTTAACCTTGTTGTTTTTTATTCTAATCCTGAAGAATCAAAAGTATAATTTCTTCAGTCTGAGTCTAATTCTACAAGATCGGGAGGGTTCTGTGGGAAACACGAGAAAAAATGCTACCGCGGAAATCGTATATGACTTGCGGTCAATTCGTTTGTGAGAAAAAAGGTAACCTGGTTTGAGAGGTGTCACATTTCAGTAGCAGCATGCATGTTGACCACGTATAGCTCTGCTATCAATTTAAATTTTGAGCAAAGTATACGTGAAAGCAGCATTCTTGCGGGGCAGGCAATTTCAAGAGGAACTGAGGCTGACATATGGTATCTTCTTTTTGTTGAGAGGTCTGCACAGTTGCTCTTGATCAACAACTCGAAGTAGAAGGTAAGATTGGAGGTGTTGGTGAATTCATCGAAATCGACGAGTGCAAAATCGGGCGCCGGAAAAATGAAAAGGGGCGTATTGTTGAAGGTTCGTGGATCCTTGGAATGATCCACAGGGGCCATGCATACGAGTATCTTTTGTAGATCTGTCCCGATAAAAAAAGAGACCTAGCTACGTTGATTGAATTGATCAAAAACCACGTTGCAGTAGGGACAGAGATCCATACCGACTGTTGGAAAGGATATATATAAACCTGGAAGATCATGGTTATGTGCATAAAACCGTGAATCATTCCGAGGAGTTCGTGGACCACGATACTGGAGCCCATACTCAGAACATCGAGTCTTCCTGGCAGTGATAGCGATAGCAGTGATAGCAGTTGCTAGCTGATATAAAAATCTGTTATTCTGGTAAACAGGATGAGGAATTACAATGCTTTCATTCCCACATGTTTTGCAATTTTTACAGGGCAGAGTTTGACAGCTCTTGTTTTTTTGGGGCATTTCGACCACTTTTTTTCAATATAATCGTTCAGTTTGACCCCTAAGTTTTTAGGGCAGTTTAGCCATTCTGTGTTTCCTAATCTTATAGCGCAGTTTAACGTCTTTTTATTTTAGTTTTTTGAGGCAGTTTGACTACTTGTTTTTTAACTAATGGGGCCATTTTGACCCCTTAGATCTTTAGGGCAGTTTAGCCTTTTCTATTTTTCTTAATCATACAACGGTCATACCACGCTGGAAACACCAGTTCCCGTTAGATCACTGAAGTTAAGCAGTGTTAAGCGCGGTTAGTACTTGGATGGGTGACCGTCTGATACTACTGCGTTGCTGTTGGCGGTCGTGGGTGTGGTGAGCTCACACTTGTAGTTATTCACTACAAGAAACTATCCACCTAGAAACACTACCCGAATCGGGTAGTGTCACGCCTACCCCTAGAGGCTCGCCGAAAGGGAAATGGCTTAATGGTATATAATAATAGAGCGCACTTCGACGCTTGTTCTTTTCCAGTTTTTGGGACAGTTTAGACCCTTTGTATTTTTCAATATAACCAGGCAGTTTGACCCCTTAGTTTCCTAAGGCAATTTAGCCTTTCTGTTTTTCCTAATATTATAGCGCCGTTTGAAGTCTTTTCATTTTTAGTTTTTTTTTGGGGCAGTTTGATCGTAAAGTTTGCCGCCTTAGTTTTTTCCTTAATATAATCGGGCACCACTGTGACAGGTCGCATAGATCTCCGTTTCCAAGTTTACATCAAGGGTGGTAATGCATCTCTGTGACTGGTCGAAAAAAATTAAGGTCACGTAGGTTCCCCCTTCCAACATCTCATGGGCTTGGAAAGGCACCCCCTTAACTGGCCACAGGAATAATGTAAGTCACTCAGGTTCCCCTTTCCAACGTTTTATGGGGGGGGGGGGGCAGTAAGGCATCCCTGTTACTGGTCACAGAAATAATGTAGGTCACATAGATTCCCCTTTCCCACTTCTTATTGAAGTCGGAAGTTTTCGGAACTTTATACTTTGGAAGTAGGAGGTTTCTTGCGTTTTCGGCCATAAATTTGAGGCAAAAATAGAGAAATTTGACATTTTTGATCAATATAGTCTAAACTTTTGGAAAATTCAAGTAATGATCTGATTTTTAAGAGACTCATTATTAGGGAGCTTTTTGGTTTTCTGATCACGAATCTGAGGCCAGGAAATAAAAGGTCGACATTTCTTATCCAAATAGCCCAATTTTTTGAAAAATTTAAAATACTATGACTGATTTTTATGAGACTCAATACTGAAGGTGGTTTATGGTTTTCGATCATAAATTTGAGGTCAGAATGGGGTACAGTAATATAGGGTTTCCTGGAAGTGACTTGGCTGATTTTTTTGATATAAAACATTTTTTTAGTGTTTTACATAGAGGCTCTTCAAATTTGTTTAGGTAAAGGTAGTAGGGGTCATTTTTGTGGGTTGTCAAACATGATGGGGTGATTGGAAATATAACTTAGGGTTTCCTTGATATGTCTTGGGTGATTGTTCCAAATTTTCAAGTTTTTTCAGTCTTTTGCCGAGGGAAACTTGGGATTTGTTCAGATAAAAGTTATAGGGGTGGTTTTCAAGGGTTGTTGACTGCAGTTATGGAATGAAAAATAAAACTTCGGGTTAACTAAAGGTGAACTGGATGTTCAGTTTTTTTTTAGTATATTACGTGGAGGTTCTTCGGTTTTGTTCAGGTAAAAGTAGTAGGGTTGGTTTTCGGGGTTGTTGAATATTATAATGGGGTTGGAAATATAACTTCGGGTTTCCTGAAAGTAATTTAGGTAATTATTTTTAATTTATATTTGTTTTTATTGTTTTGCATGGAGGCTCTTCAGATTTGTTTAGGTAAACGTAGTGGGGGTCGTTTTTAAGGACTGTTAAATATTATTATGGGGTTGGAAATATAACTTGAGGTTTCATTGAGATGATTTGCGTGATTATTTCAAATTTTTAGGTTTTTCGAGAGAAACTTGGGATTTTTTCAGATAAAAGTTAAAGGGGTGGTTTTCAAGGATTGTTGACTGTGGTTATGGGATGAGAAATATAAGTTTGGGTTACGTCAAGGTGAACTGGGTGATTATCCAATTTTTTTCATATTTTTTAAGTCTTTCACGTGGAGGTTCTTCGGATTTGTTAAGGTAAAAGTGGTAAGGGTGGTCTTAGGGGGTTGTTGAAATTTATTATGGGATTGCAATGTTTCGTTATTAGATTCCATGAGATGATCCGAATTTTTATATCACTCATTCTGTTTTCAATATTTTCATTTAGTAGACGCGCCGGTCGATTAGACTGATGACCTATTGTCAAACTTGTATTTGTATATGCGTGCAAAGTGCTCGAATCTTCGCCTGGCCACGTAAAAATATCGATAAATCCCTCAAATTAAACAAGCTTACCGCAAAACAATAACAGTGAACGAGTTTATATTGTATTTTGAAATATACGAAAACGCCGGTAAAATTGATTAACGCGCGCGTACTCTCGAATTGAACATTTATTATAATGTGTGATATATGAAATAAATAAATTGGAAGATGTTCAGGGTGAAAAACACATTTATTCTTCTAAAATATATCAGAATAAATCTAGATTTTAAAATAGACCTTTACAAACGTAGGAAGCAGTTTGGGTTATGACTTGATGCCTTGGAAGAAAATTAAGAGTACATTTGTGTAATATTTGGTCCTAAAGAAACAGGATATGCATGTCCGACATAGAGAGTAGCATGGTCAGGTTCAAGAGGATCTGCATGTGCATTATTTGCAACATGATTATTTGTGTACAGGGTGTACAAGAGGTGCATGAAGATGTGTATGAGAAGCTACATGTCCTGGGCGATGAGAAACCTGTGCAGGTGCGTGATGACCTGCATGTACCTTATTTGCAAGGTGATTATTTTCAGCATTCCTAAGATGGCTCGTGGGGTGTGCAGGAGAAGTTGAATGTGTGACTGTGGGAGATGCTGGGTGTCCATGCGATCCTGGGTGATGAAAAGATGTTTGGTGTTCAAGAGTACCTGGGTGCGAAGGAGATCCTGGTTGTCCATTATAACCTGGATGTCCGTTGAATCCTTGTTGCCCATTGATTCCAGGATGTTGATTCGTATGATTATGATGATCATCCTCTTCGTCATCATCATAGTCATCATCATCTTCATAATCTTCTGGCTTAGGCTTTGGGCGATCATATTTTTTCAGATGTCGTCCCAGTTTTTTTCCTCCATGTTTCTTTTCTACGAAACGTCCTAAAGCACCTAGTTTTCTTCCGATTTTATTATTTACTTCTTTCCTTCCTCCCATCATTTTCACGACTGGAATTGCCAGAGCACCTCCAACAACTGCTGCCAATATCATAGCATTTTTGTTAGCATCTTCTCCTCCTCCTCCTCCCATTCCCATTCCTGGCATCATTCCCATTCCCATTCCTGGCATCATGCCCATTCCCATTCCCATTCCTGGCATCATTCCAAACTGTCCAGCAACTTCTAGAAATTAAAAAATCAAATAAAACATTGGCATGTAAGTCAGCGCCGTTTACGGAAGAATAGTGACACCTTTCTTAATAGTATGTTTTATACAGAAAATAAAAATGATGAGATGGTGGGAAGTGGTTTGGTAGTTTGAAAAGATGCAAAAGTACTTTTAAGATTGAGAGAGATAGAGAAAAAAATTTGTTGTTGAAGGTAAAACAAACATGTTATACTTGGAACAGGTAGAAAAACAATGTACTTGAAACAGGTATAAAAGTAATTGTGTACAATGAGCTTTAAGCAAGCTTGAGAAAGGGTTAACCCTATGAAAAATTCCGTAACGGCAGGAAGTTTGTAATAGAAAACAAAGAATTAGACGGATCAAAAACGATTTTGCTTTTAATATTTGATATTAGGCATAACCAATATTCGAAATGTTTCATATGGAACTATTTAATACATTATTTATTGAAAAATGCGATTTAAAACTGATAACAATTATATATAAAACTTCAATCATACTTACCATTAAGTATGTTCAAAACAACGCACATAATGAGCTGGATAGGAATAAAGTGCTTCATTTTCCTCAGAAAGAATAAAATGATACGGGGACAATGTATTGGACGATACTGCGGAATTTTCAGAAGGTTGTTGCTTCATGTACCACTTGTTATTTCCAGATAATTTACGAGTACCCATTGTTCATATTTGCATGCTCACTTTGCTAGCTCTTTCGTTTTCTGACATCTGCGCATGTATAAAATTTGTTTTATTCGTCTGATTAGAGTCGGAGCCTCGTGTTTTATAATTTCAAAAACGGCTTGAATAACTTCCACGCGATTAGTAAGTGAACGATTTGATTAATGACGAAATTAAATAAACACTAAAAATGCTCTATTCCGGAAAAAATAAGTTTTCGACTAATAGCTACATTATATGATATTATCTTCTGTATTCTGAATCATTTTTGAAAATCTGGTATATTCTGGTTTATTCTTGAGTAGGAACGAGTTCGAGGCAGAAAAATGATTTTATGGACTTGCATTTAGAAGACTCCTTTTATGTTTTCAGTCATGTACAGGATAAACAGGGTGTGCATGCCCCAAAATATAAGTAAGCTGAGTAATATTTCTTTCAAATTGAACAGGATTTGCATCTCCTGTGTAATGCGTAAAATGTACATTACGAGAACTTTAAGGAGGAGATGCATGTGTTATATTATAAGGAACAACATGTATAGGTTCATGGTGGCCTGAATTTGTCCTAGTTGCAACGTGATTATATCCATGATGATTCTCAGTAGAATATCCCGGATGTGCAGGAAAAATCCTGAATTTTCAAGAGTTACTGAGCGTTCATTAGTTGCTAGGTGGAAAGGAGATCCTCGGGGTTTAAGACATCCTGGGTGTCCAATAAATCCTCGATGTTCAAGAAATTCTCGGTGTCCACTAATTTTATGGTGTGCCTTCTTATTCCAGGCTCTTCATCTTCATAATCGTCTTTATCATAATCTGCATCGGTAGGTTCTTTTTGCAGAGTATGATAACTTGGTAAATGATTCCCCAAACTTCGTCCTCAAGGTGCAAGTCCTACTATGTGTCCCACTCCTACCATTCCATAATCTGGAAATTGTTCGGCAATGTCCAAAGAATGAAAAATACAAAAAATCGAATATTTGAATCCCATAAAAAGTCAAAATGATATGTTTATAGGAGTGTGCGAAAACCTAGCCAAGCTAAGTTAATGCAGTGTACTGCGTTTAAATACCAGAGTGAGGTAAAAAAGGTAATACTGAATGAGTAAGGAATTTAAACGGAAAGCTGTGAACGTCAGGAGTGCTCGCGTGTTGAAAATTTATTTTTTTAAATAGTTGAGATAGATTCAGTTGACAATTTTCGAATTTAGTGAATTAAGATGCCTGATAGTAATATTCTGATCTTAAAATGTTGTATGTATATTGATAAATGGATGGCCAATTAATGCCCTTGTTAATTATGCGGAAACATATTGACTGGCCGCAATATCTAGAAAGCAAGTAACTAACATCTTCGCAAATATTTATTAGAAATTGATTAAACTTTTTGTAGACCATGTATATAATTTGTTGTCACTTTGGTTATACGGTTCAGTGGCTAGTCACTGTGCCTTCAAAATCATTAATCTATAACCTGATTTGGTCAACGAGGTGGCCAATGACTGTATTTCACAACATTTCGGTGGCCAACCATACAATCATTGGCCTATGCTAATCACTATGTGGTCATGATCAATGAGTGTTTTCTTCCAAATGAATTTGTATTCCTTTAAATATAAATTACTTACTATTTTCAACTTTTGCCACGAATTTCCTAGATCATACCACAAGTTGAAGTCGAGGCACAGAATTCGAGAAGTCCCTGCATTTTTGCAAACTTCTCACGTGGTAAATTATCTTCGAAAGTTCAGAAATATCTGTTTGAGAGCTCATTCCACGACTAATTTATCAAGCTTCCCAACGATTTTAAAAAAAAATTTCACGCTGCCTTTGGAATCGAGTAGGCACGTTTCAAGGTCAGCAGTGGTTTTTGATAATACTTTCGCTGATTGTATCGACAATTTCCGACGGTTGTGTAATACAAACTTTAACCAACAATATGTGAAAAAGATGTGAAAAAGATGTGAAAAAGCGGAAAATCCTTTCCTTTTGGCCCATGTAACTCTTCTTCAGGAAGTATTACATTTTTTTCTTTGAATCTAACTGTAACATTTTCAAGAGCTTTAAGTATATTTCAAATTTATTTATTATTTTGAACAGTAGTTAACAAAATACGTTAAGAAAATAAAATAACCTTCTTTATACATATCATTACCTCCCTCTCCCCTTACAAAATCATATACGTGGGGCCTACCAACGTATTGTTATCCATGTACAGTATACACTTTACATGATGCGGAGAGAGAGAGAGAGAGAGACTGAGGGGTGGGTCTGAGAGCAATTTCTTCGAATCAAGCGAAAGCCAATTATAAGTTTAATTCACAACTTTGCCCAGACGATAATTAGCCGGCGAATTGAATTTACTTTCGTTTTAAAACAATCGTCCAAGTTTACGACCTGGACCAGGCGATCGTGTCAACCAGATTGTCCGTCTCGTGCGCTGTACGCGATTCTCATAATTTTAGCAAATTAAGTATGCAGGACAATCTCTTAACACGATCGCCAATAAAATCCCTACGCTATTCATTCAGATTATTTGGAATTGGAAATAGCAGAAGATGGTGTCTAATAATTGTGCTTTCGATTAACATGATCATGAATTTGTGCTCGAAATAAAAAATTCCATTTTTGATCATATTGAAAAATTTGACATTTTTGATCAAAATGACCTAAGTTTTTTGGAAATTGAAAAAATGTCTGATTTCCATGAGACTCAGAACTAAAGTTAAATAATAAAAATTTGTTATAATAATGCACGAAGAGGTTTTCCGGAGACCGCGAGATCCGTAGCCACTCCGATTTGGACCCTATTTTGTGTATACAGTCAGACACTTAGGACTAGTATATATATGTAGAGTATCAATTGCGACCGACATCGAGTTTGACCAGAAGGTCAAATCGTACCAAGTTCAGGGAAACATCTGCTGAAGTCGAATTTCAACGTAACGTATGTTGAAGTGAAGAGAAGTTTAAAAAATATTATCGGGGTCGATTTTGATGATTCGACAGTTTCCGATGAAGCACAAACATTGTCTAAGTCGCGTAAGAGCTTGCATCTAAGAGAAGGTATTTATAATAATTGTCATTGCTCTTGATTTGACAAGTCTTCCTGCTGCTTAGCATTTTCTGTTTAGTGTTTTCCTTTCGAAATGTATACACTATCGATACTGGGATACAAATTGTCAGTGCCAGCAGAAAAAATTACCGGTACCGACAATTTTTTTACAGGTTTCCAAAGTTTCGTAGCCCCGGACAGAAACCTTTATAGTTTCGACCAGGTGCCCGTCCGTCCATCGTTCCTTTCTCTCGCCAAAACCAAAGGTATGATACCGCAAATGGGCATTAGCGCCATTTTTCAGACTTATGCCTTTTTGGACTTTCACAATTTGGCGATAATGCTAAAAATCGGTAAAAATATTTTCGGTACCAGTAATTTCGTTAAAAGTTACCGACCATTTTTTTACTGGTACCAAACAATTTTTCTATTTGTACCAATAGTGTCTAAGCACTGCGAGAGGAAAATACTAAACAATGACAATTATTATACGTATCTTCTTTAAACTTCCAGCTTTCACGTGACTTAGACAATGTTTATGATGCATTGGAATTTTTTGGATGATAAAAATCGACCCAGATAATAGTTTTTGAACTTCCTTTCACTACAACTGTCGTAGGGTTGAAATTTCACTTCAATAGATGTTATGATATATTAGATGATTGGACCCTATTTCCGGTCAAACTGGAAGCGTATCTATCAATTTATTCAAGTTTCCAAAACTTTGCTCCTTTTGAATGAAAAGTTTAGAATTCTTAAATTTTACCTTCCTAATAAAATTTATACACAAAAACCTGGAAACCTCTCCGAGTAGAATAAAAGTAATTTCGCATTTGAAACAGATATAGTACTAAACTAATTTTTCAATAGAAACAGGTCTAGTATAAAAATAATCTTCTAGTTTGAGCATGTGTATTGTGTAGCACATAAGTAATTTCTAACTGGAACAGGTGAGACAAAGAAGCAATTTTCTAACTGCAACAGCTGTAGTACAAATGTAATTTGGTAACTGTAACACATGCAGTACGAAAGAAAGTTTAGAATTTGAACAGGTCGAGTGCAAAAATAATGTTATGACTGGATCAGGTGTAGTTATAAAAGTAATTATTACGGAAATCATCAGATCAAAAACTGGACACAAAATGCTACAGAAGATGTTATGTAGAATATCTGTACTTCATAATATTTTGTACAATATAAATAAGGCATCCATAAAAAATATGCTTTTCATCATGATGTTTTCATGATTTTGAAGGGCTTGGGGAACTGAGATACAGAAAGTTGAATGTATAAATTATTCTAATCTACATAGCAAGATACTCACTTATCACGAAGTTTCGTCGCGTCAAAAACAACTCACACACCTCTCTGCTTTATGAATCTTATCATCTGGAACAACAAGATCAAGCATCGTTAACACTAAATGATATTCTACAACTGCGTAGAAAGAAATGCATATCTAAATGCATTAATCCGTCATCTTAAGAATAAATTTTTGCTCTTCTAGTTGGAGAATTATTTTTTGACACAACTAATTCAACAACTCTGAGTGAACAATTGCTATCATGTTCCAACTGTTCCTATTTTTGAAAAAAAAATTCTTGTTCCAAATGCTACAATCAAGAAATGAGTTTCTCGCGTGGCAAAAAATTACTTGGGTAATCAATTTCTTATATTAATTAATGATAATTAATCTTTGATGCTTAAACGTCTATTATAATGTGCGATATATAAAAATAAATAAATAGATTGATGTTCAGGGTAAAAAGTACATTTATTTTTCTAAAATATTACAAAATATATGTAGATTCTGAAGTAGACCTTCATAAACGCAGAAAGCAGTTTCAGGTATAACATTGATATTTTGGTAAAAAATGTAGAGTACATTTTTGTAATGTTTGATCCCAAAGTAACGGGATATGCACGTCCTATATGATAAGTGACATGTACATGTTCGAGATGGCTTGCATGTGCTTTATTTGTAACATGATTACTAACCACCAGGGTGTACAAGAGGTGTATGAACAGCTGCACGTGGATGTACCTGTGGATGTGCCTGTGGATGTTTCTGAAGGTTATGATTTACAGTATTCCCAGTATGGGTCACAGGATGTACAGAAGGTATTGAACGTGTAACTGTAGGAACTACTCGGCTATTTACAGCATTCCTAGTAACGGTCACAGGGTGTACAGGAGATATTGAACGTGTAGCTGTGGGAGATACTGGGCGTTGATGAGATACTTGGCCTTGAGGAATTCCTGGGCGCACAGGAAGTCCTGTTTGTCTATTGGGCAAAGGAGATCCTGGTCTTCCAGTGAGCATAGGAGACCCTGGTCGTACAATGTTTCCTTGCTGAAAATTGTTTCCTTGTTGAAAATTGTTTCCTTGTTGAAAATTGTTTCCTTGTTGTACATTGTTATTTTGCTGTCCATTGTTTCCTTGTTGCCCATTGTTTCCTTGTCCGTTGTTTCCATTATTTTTTTTTTTATCATCATCATCATCATCATCATCATCGTCATCATCATCATCATCATTATTATTATTATTATTATTATTTTCAGGAGGCTTAGGCTTTGGAACATCATATGTTATCAGATGTTTTCCTATTGTTTTTCCCCCAGGTTTCTTCACTAAGAAACGTCCTAAAGATGCCAGTTTTCTTCCAATCTTATTATTCACTTCTTTCCTTCCTCCCATCATTTTCACGATTGGAATGGTCAGAATACCTCCTACAATTAATGCCAATATTATAGCATTTCTGTCAGCATCTTTTCCTCCTGCTGCTGCTCCTCCCATTCCCATTTCTCCCATTCCCATTCCTGGCATCATTCCCATTCCTGGCATCATTCCCATTCCTCCCATTCCCATTCCAGGCATATACTGTCCAGCAACTTCTAGAAAATAAAAAATAAAAGATCGTGAGTCCTCTACCAAAATATGCTTTGTATAAAAACCAAAAATGGTTTGAAGAGGTAAAGAAATGATTTTGTTGTTCGAGAAGACACAGAAGTAATTTTAAGATTGAGAGAC
Organism: Andricus quercusramuli; assembly: GCA_932178445.1. NCBI lineage: Eukaryota > Metazoa > Arthropoda > Insecta > Hymenoptera > Cynipidae > Andricus > Andricus quercusramuli. Next base: position 19,411 of record CAKNXH010050922.1, read on the forward strand.
GTAGAGGGAAAAAAATTTTAGTAAGAGAAGGTAAAACCACAATTTTATACTTGGAACAGGTAGAAAAATAATTTTGGTATTAAAGTGATTTTATAGTTGGAGACAATACACAAGTCATTTTGTAATTAAAAGAAGAAGAGAAGCAATGTCCCATTCAGAGGACAGGTGCGGAAGTAATTTTGTAGTTTGAACCAATACGAAAATAATTTATGTATTTTTATTTTCAATCAATGTAGGAGAAAATTATTTGGCCAATAAGGAATATAATTATAGAAAATTACTGATTAGTATGACGGAATTTCCCGTAACATTAGCCCTGCATGAAATGAAAAAGGGATAAGCCTAAGGAATAATCCTGTAACGGTAGACAGTTCATAATAAAAACCGGAGAAGTCATGTTAAACATGAAAATATTTCATTGATTAATTTAGAATGAATGGTTCATCAGCTACAATAATGGAATTTATGTGAAAGTCATGGACAAGTTTAAGTTCACGGACACACATGTTTTTAATCAAATGATGTTATACGATCAGATAATGTAAGATGAAATTAATAACAATGCAATTCAATTTGAAATCGAATTAAATACAAAAATGAATGCAAATGTAATTTTAAAATGATCACAATTTTATATGAAATTGAATGAAAAAGTTCTGAGATTTTCACTAAACAATATGATATCGTGCGAAGTCACTACATATATAAGTGTGGTGTGGAAAAAGTAGAAGAAATCAGGTGAAATAATGTATATTAAATACTTCTAGTATTATCATACTTACCATTGAATATGCTTGAAATAATATATACAATGATCTCGATGGGCAAAAAGAACTTCATTTTCGTCAGAAAATATAAAACGATACGTGCACAAAGTCTTGGATGATACTGTGAAATTTCCATGAGCTTGCTGCTTCGTGCATTACTTGTTATTTTCATTTTATTTACGAGTACCTATTGTAAATATTTTCATGCTTATTTCAAAGGTTCTATTTTCTTCTGACATATGCACTTGCATGAAATTCATTTTATTCACTTGATAACAGTCACAGCCTCATGACATATAATTTGAAAATATGCTTTTGACCTTTCACGTGATAAGGAAGTTAACGATATGTTTCATAGCAAAATCAAACATACACGAAAAATACTATATTTTGAAAAAAATATGTTTTCAACTAATAGATAGGTCATATGAGAAAATATTCTGTATTGTGAATCATTCTATTATTCTGGAATATAATTGAGGCAAATTGAGGAATATAATTGAGGAATTTCTTTTGTGGCTTCTATGAAATGAATGAACTGTTCTTCATGCTACCAACGAATAATTATTCATTCATATTCGTGACTTATAACCTTTTTGACAGTTTTAAAGAGTTTGTGTGCTACACATGAGTTACAGAGGATTTTTTGAGGGTGTGACGTATTGTAGCGCCCTCACCCTCAGTAATGCAGAACTAAACAATCTACAAAAAATTTTGTCACGGTCAAATACATTGCAGTTTGAGGGGCCTGGTTCAAGGCTGAAAAATGATGATTTGGATTTTTATTTAGAAAATCCTTTTTTTGTTTTCAGCCGTTTATAGGATGACATGATGTAAATTTACCAAAATGTGATTAAGCTGAGTAATATTTCCCACAGAATGAACAGGATTTGCATGTCCTATCTAATTCCTAACGTGTGGATTTTTTTTTGCCCGATGGGGAGGAGATACAATGTGATCATTTCCAGGATGTGCAGCAGCTTCTGGAAGATCAAGATACTCTGAGCGTTCCTGAGTGGGAGTGAAAAGGTGATTCTAGGTGTCCAAGAGATCCTGGGTGTTCAAGAAATCCTCCATGTGCACTTATTTCATGGTTCCTCCTAATTTCAGGATGCTCATCATCATAATCGTCATTGTCATAATCATCGTCCATAGGTTTTTGCTTCGGTTTATGATAACTTTGTGAATATTTTCCCAGCTGTCGTCCCATATAGGTGCACGTCCTACTATGCATCCCAGCGCTTCCATTTTTCTACCAATCATATTATTAACTTCTCTCCTTCCTCCCAATTTTTCATCATTGGATATGCCGCCATTGCAACAATAATTGCTCCCATTTCTAATCATGCTTTTCCTAGTAGCATTCCACCTATTCTGCCCATTTCTTCCATTCCTCCATAATCTGCATATTGTCCGGCAACATCTGACAAATAGAAAATACTAAAAATCAAATATAAGCATCTCATAAAAATTAAAAATGATATGTTTATGGAAGTGACGGCAAAAGAAGAGGTGAAGTCACGGAATAGGTTCTTTGAATTCTTGCATGTTCGAGATTAATTTTGTAGTTAGAACAGATACAGAAATAATATTGTACTTGTAACAAGGAAGAAAATAATTCCATACTTGGAACAAGTAACAAAAGTAAATTCGTACTTCGAATAGATGCAAATGTAGTTTTGTACTTGCGAGACAGTTACATTAGTAAGTATGGACTTATGCCAGGTGCAGAAGCAACTTTGTAGTTTTTAACAGATGCAAAAGTAATTTTATACTTTAAACAGGTAAAACAATTATTGCGTACTCGGAATAGATGTGAAAGTAATTGTTCAATTTCAACAGATACAAAAGACGATAATATTGTCTCACAACAATCGGGTGAGATTATCGAGATTCTCAGATATAAGAAAAAATCAATATTCCAATACCCAATTTCAGAATATTTAAAATAATAAAATACTTAATAAAATACGTAAATAATTGTACGTGACTTCGGTGCATTCACGCGTTTTTATGCGACAGCGTAGAGTATGGTAATGTTGTACATTACGATACAGCCGAAGATCACTCTTCACATTACACTCCGCTGTATCGTAATGTATAACATTACGATACTCTACCCTCTCGCAAAAAAACTTGTAACAAAAAAAATTGTTTGCTCTTATACTGATTTCATACATCCAATCAACAGAAAGAAACTTTTGCATAGACTATTTCTTTTCTTAAAAAGTATTAGTCACGAGATCTTGCAATGTTACAAAATTGTAGAAAAAAATCCAGTAAGTTTATAGAGATATTCAAAAGATTTAAGAAGATACAAAAATAATCAGGAACTTTTAAAGTTTCAAATTTTTTTCAAATGTAGATTTTTGAAGATTCAAAAGAAAGGTTTTTAGAGAATTCTGAAAGGTTTAGAAAGAATGAAAAAACTTTCTTCGGATTCATGGGAAAATTCCAAATTGCTTTTTATTTTGAAGATTAATATTAGGTGAAAATTGAAAAAAAATCTAAGACTGATATGGTTTCCTAAAATTTCCAAAAAGAATTGTAGAAGATTTTGAAGCAACATTCTTCAATTTTGCAAGATTACAAGAATAAAAAAAATCGAGTAAGTTTAAAAAATATTTAAAAATTTCGAAAAGGTTCAACACAATTTTTAGCATAGAAAGATTTTCAAAATGTGTTAACAAAACGTAGATTTTTGAAGATTTATAACAAATAGTTTAGAAGTTTTACAAGAGTTGCGGAAGGTTTGAAGGGCATACAAACATTTTCTTAAAAAGTTCTGGGAAATTTTAAATCATTTTTTATTGTGAAAAATTAATTTCAAGAGGAAATTTGAAAAAATTTAAAAACTTTGCAGAACTGTCAGAAAAGAATCTGGAAGTAATTGAGGCAATTTTCTTCATTTTTCAGAATTTTGAAAAAATTTCAGGAAAAATTCGAAGCATTTTGAAAGATATTTAGAAATTCTAGTACTTTGAGATCAAAAATATTTTCAAACTTGGAAATATCTCCGGAAATGTATGAAATATTTTTCAATTTCTTCCAAAATTCTAAAAGTGCTGAATATTCTTTGAGGGAGTGTCTAAACTTATAAAAAAATCAGACTGTTCTTATCGAAATTTCGGTACACGTAGCCACAGACATCTTTCAAACTGAATCAAATTTTTCCTAATATTTTATAAAATCCTGTGAAAAAAAATACATTTTTTCAAAATTTTCTAGATTTTTTTTTCTGAAATCTTCAAAATTCTTCTTGGATTTTCTCAAGAATCTTAGGAATTTATATTCATATGAATATAAACACACTATAATACTAATTTCCTTGTTCTCAGATCCTAAAATCTAATTTTAGCTTGAATTTGAGTGTTCAAAATCTTGCAACGAATCGCTAATGTTAAATTATTCCTTTATATTTTAGCTTGACTATTTAAAAGACTATTTGAAAGCCCATTTCTTCGTGAAAACATTCATAATTATATTCAAACTAATTAATAACAAATCTTGCCTAATGATTTCTTGAAGTCTTAAAGTTAAGGATGCATTCAACTTGTCTCAAGTTAAAGAATAAGCATTGATATAAATTATTAATAATATCAAGGAAAGTATTCCATAGAGCAGGGAAAATAATATATTTATTCTTCCAAAATATTACAAAATTTGGCTTCATTTGGAATAAAAGCTTCAGAAACGTAGGAAAAAGTTTGAGGCAGAAAAATTATATTTTGGATTTTTATTTAGAAAAATCCTTTCTTCGTTTTCAGCCGTGTATAAGATGAACAGGATGTTCACCTCCCAAAAGATGAGTAAGCTGAGTAATATTTCCATCAAAATGAACAGGATTTGCTTGTCCTGTATGATGCGTCACATGTACATTTCCTGGCTCATGATGGCCTGTATGTGTTTTAGATGCAACGTGATTATATCCATGATGATTCTCATGAGAATATCCAGGATGTGGAGCAACTGCCGGATGTTCAAGATATTCTGAGCGTTCATGAATTGCTGGATGTAAAGTAGATCCTGGGCGTCCATAAGATCCTGGATGTTCAAGAGATCCTGGGTGCTCGAAAGATCCTCTGCGTCCACTTATTTCATGGTGCCCCCTTATTCTAGACTCTTCATCTTCATAATCGTCTTCGTCATAATCTTCGTCCTTAGGTTCTTGCTTCGGTCTATGATAACTTTGTAAATATTTTCCCACCCTTCGTCCCATAGGGGCACGTCCTACTATGCGTCCCAGCACTGCTAGTTTTCTGCCAATCTTATTATTAATTTCTCCTCTTCCTCCCATCTTTTTTATCATTGGATAAGCCGCCGCTGCAGCCACAACTGCTCCCATTGCTATTCCTGCTTTTCCTGATGGCATTCCTCCCATTCCCATGCCGCCCATTCCCATGCCGCCCATTCCCATTCCGCCCATTCCTCCCATTCCATAATCTGAAAATTGTGCGGCAACGTCTAAAAAATCAAAAATACACCAAATAAAATATTAGAATCCCATAAAAATTCAAAATAGTCTGTTTATAGGAGTGGCGGCAAAAGAAGAGCATGTACTTATAACAGGAGCAGAAGCAATTTTGTTGGTGGAACAGATACGAAAGTAATCTTTTACTTGGAACGGGTAAAACAATAATTGTGTAATTCAAATAGTTGTGAAAGTAATTTTTAGTTACAGCATCTACGAAGGTAATTTTTTATTCAACAAAATATTTGATGTAATTTTTTCATTGAAACAGGCACAATAGTAATTTCTTACTTGGAACAGGTACAACACTTTTGTAGGAACGTGTTGATTACAAATTGATTGATCATTAGACCAATTCTAACAACTACTGTAAAACATATTGCTGACATATTTATACTTCAAATACAAGTAATCAAATTTTTGGTTCTTTACAGTCTCATAAAAAACAACACATTTCAATTATGGTGTCAACATTTAGATATGATCAACGTTTCGGCTCGGCTTTGAGCCATTGTTGCCTTCGACTTATTTTTAAAAATGTAGTACACATGTGTGGATCTTTAATATCTCACTAGAGATTTAAAGATATGTATATTGTTTTTCAAACTGGAATGTCTTTACTGGAAATTTTATCTTAATGACTACGAAATAATTGACATTACATCAGTTTATTATTAACAGAAACGTTGATCATATTCAAATGTTGACACCATAATTGAAATGTGTTGTTTTTTATAAGACTGTAAAGACCAAAAAATTTAATTACTTGGATTTGATCGACAAAAGTCTAAGAACGGAGTTTGGTTTTGGTAACCAACAAACCAATATTATTAATTAATATTTATACTTACCAATAGATATGTCGAAAACGGCACAGAAAATGAACAGAAAGGCAATACGAAATTTCATTTTCTTTACACAAAATGAAATGCTTCTTCACCAATTTCGTGAATAATACTGGTAAATTCGAAAAAATTTATTATTTCATGATATTTGTACTTTGGAATTTGGCTTTCTTTATCTGATAAAATCGAAGGATTTAACGTATCACATATTTGGTTTTCAAAGAAAGGCTATAAAAAAGCTTATCTGAATAATTGCATCGAAAAAATATGGGCAAGATAAGAACAACCTGGTTCATGATAAAATTTAACATAAATGAAAAATACAGATCCTTGAGAAATTCATTTTTATGTAATAGCTACATTACGATATCTTACTCCGTACTAGGAATTTATCTGAAAGTTTGGAATATTCTAGAGTTTTGCAGAATACTTATGAATTTTTCAGTTCTTGCCACTTTTAGCTTACAGCAGGGGCTCATAATTGGGAAACCATATGCATGAAAGAGGGCCAATCAGATTAACGCAAATTATGCATGCAGGATGTGTGTATCTTTAACGGAGTGTCAGTCAGGCAGACAGACTGTTACTATTGAACCGTCATTCCAACCAGTTCTCTTGACTCATGAATGTTATGAGAAAAATAATGATGCTTAAGTAGTAACAGCTGTTTCGCGAGACAAGCTTCGATGATTCGAATCATCGAACAAAATATACGTTCACGCCCTCCTATCTAATCAAATGGCAATTCGCAATTATTGAAAAAAGTTTCATCATCCTAATTTGCATACAATAAGGTAAATGGTAATAGATCTCTTTACAAGAGTGTTAGTGCCAATAATTTTTACCAACTTGGGAAGAATTTCAGTGAAGGACAACCTTATTATAAAACGACGTCATCCAGACAAATTTTTTTATTAATTAATGATATTTCAAAACCGAGTCGACCTTCTTATCAGACTACAATCCAAGACTTGGTTGAAATTTATGTTAGAAATCAGATTACGATGTCAAGCTGACAAATAAAACACCGTTTATTTAATGAAGAACTGACTCATCATACTTGTGAGTCCTTATATGTATATTGAATAAATAACTGTAGGAAATGTTAAGAGTTTGTTTAAATAAGACTTGTTCATTATATAAAAGCTGACTTAAAAATGGAATTGCGATGTAGGACATTCCACTTTTTAAAATATTTTTAAATTAAAAGAAAAATCTATTTCACAGTGATCTATTATACAATGAACAAATCTTATTGAAACAAACCTTGAATATTTTCTACAGCTTTTTATCCAATATATAAACGCTCACAAGCATAATGAGTCAATTCTCAACTACGTAAACGCGGTTGTGTTTGTCACTTTGACATTTTCTAATTTCTAATATGAATTTCAACTTACTATTTAGGGTTGTAGGTTAATGAGGAAACCGTTTCGGTTTCAAAGTTTCGCTATTTAATGAAAATGGTCTGCAAGACTTCGTTTTCTAATAAGTTCATTTCTGATTAAAATCCTTCCCACATATTGTTTCCTCCTACTCTTATTATATTTATTTACTTAAGAAACAGAATTTGTGTGGTATAAGTCATACAAAATGAGGAAATAGTCAGAGATTGCCAAATTGAGAGCAACATCGTCATATTAGTTTATATTAAAACCGTAAAAGACCAAATGTGGAGCTTAAATACCTCACATATTAAACTCTTCAGATGACGTGTTATTTATGAACCCAAGTCACTTGCTCTTAATATTCATTTTATTGCATCTATATATGACATGTGACATTATAAAACCTGCAATTTCAACTACCTTAATTTCGAACGAGAAATTTAGAACTGTACTTGAAGGGATAATTAATAATATATCTACTCTTTTTGTTCAATCTGTATATTTTTTGTTTTTAACTTAACAGAAAAAACAAAGAGTAATCTTTACCTGATAAAAAAAAATTACCTACAGGTGGTAAGATGGATAAAAGAGTAATTTAACAATATCGATAAGAATCGATCAAACTGGAATGTAATTATCTATTAGGAACAGGTGAATTCGAATAAAAATGTACACTCGAAGCAGGTGCATGAATAATTTCTGAGCTGGAACAGGTACAAAAATCATTTTTTACCAAATAGTTGAATTTTCTACATACAATTATGTATTTTCAACCAAAAATAAAATAGTTAAATTTTGAGTTCAAAAAATTAATTTCTTCACAAAAAAACGATTTTTTAAGGCAATAGTTAGAATATTAATAAAATACTTGAATTTCCAATTAAAATAATGAACCTTCAACAATAAAATTCTTTTTCTAAATTCAACTTTCAACCAAGTAGTTAAATTTTCAATTGAAAAAGATTAGTTTTCGAAGATAAATATAATAGTTGATATATCAATTTTCAAGAGAATTCAGTTGTCAATAAAAAAATTGTATTCAACCAAAAAGGAGGAAATTTCAACAAAATAGTTGAATTTTCTAATAAAATGATGAATCTTCCACGAAAAAAAAATTAATTTTTTGAAAAAATGTTCAACTTCCAACCAAGTAGTGAAATTTTCAATTCAAAAAGGTTAATTCTTGAAGATGAATATAATAGTTGATATTTCAGATAAAAAAGATTTCAATTGTAAATAAAAAACAGTTGAAGTTAACCAAAAAGGAGAACTTTTTAACAAGATAGTTGAATTTTCAACCACAACAGATTAATTTTTGATTGAACATTTGCACTTTCAACCAAAAAGATAACTTTTCTATCAAAAGAGATGAATTTTCAAACAAGAAAGAATTTCCAAACGAAAAATATTCATTTAAGAAAGAAACAAAAATTTCAATCAAATGATTGAATTTTCCAGCCAACAATGAGAATTCTCTATAAAAATTTTAATTTTCAAGTCAAAAAGATGATTTTTCAACAAAACATTACATTCTTTGACCCGAAAATATGAATATCCAAGAAAAAGTGTTAATTTGCTATCAAATAGTTGAATTTTAAACTAAAGACTATCAATTTTAAACCAGTAATCGAATACTGAAATTCGAAGTAACAAAATCTATATTGGATTGAATTTTTAACTGAGAAAATGAATTTTTAACAAAATAACTCAATTTTTATCCGAAGAGATGAACTTCCTACTAATAAAATTTTTTTTTAACAATGTAGTTCAACTTTTGATGATTTAATTGAATTTTCAATGAAGAAAAATAACTTTCTACCAAAAAAGATGAATTTACAACAAAATACATACATTTCCAACCAAAGATTTGAATTTACATCTGAAAATGATCAATTTCCAACTAAAAATGGAATAGTTAAATATTCAGTTAAAAATGAAATTAGAAAAAAAGATTTTTCAACAAAATAGTTCAATCTTCAAACAATAAAATGAATGTTTAGAAAAGTAGTTCAACATTTAACCAAGTAGTGGAATTTTCTACAAGAAAAGATGAAATCTCAATGAATAACTTCATAGTGGAAATTTTCAACTAGAGACTATCAATCTACAATCAAAAATGGAACAGTTAAATTCTCAGTTAAAAAATATATTGTATACCAGAAAAAAACGAGTTTTCGACAAAATAATTACATCTTAAACTGACCAAATGAATTTTCAATCAAGAAGTTGAATTTTTAACGAAAAAAGATCAATTCCGAGCTAAAAATAGATCAGTTAAATTTTTACTTATGAAAATTACTTTTCAAATGAAGAGAGCAAATTTTCAATAAAAATCTTAAATCTTCAACCAAATTACTAGAATTTGTTTACTAAAAGAGATGATTTAAACAAATATCAGACTTTTTAATTCAGCAGCATTAACTTTTAACGAAAAGTAGTTGGATTTTCCTATTTGATTTTAATGATTCAGTTCGAATTTCAGCAAAAAAAACGAAGAAAAAAGGGTAAGTTCCCTAAAAACAGAGAAAAAAGAGGTTTTTTTCTTGAAAATGGGAAAAGAATGCAGTAGGCCACATTCAAATCATCCTAAAATCTGCCCACCCTCCTCCATCTGAAAGTGTGACGTATTTTTGGACGGTCTCTAATATATTCAACTTTCCGATAAATTGATAATTTCTCGTTATTAAAATGCACATGTGATTTACCAAAATTAATCAAAGCAGGCACCGTGTGCCTGCAAAAAAAGATTCCGAAGCCTCTTTGAAAGTTAATTAAGTCGTTCAAACCTGCCTCTTTTATACTTTCGTTCCACTATTACTCTTATATTCCCCTACTTCCCCTCTTACCCCCCCCCCCACCGCATTTCAACCTAAGCTTCTCTTCATTTTCTCAACTCCTCCTTCATCTACGTCCTTCTCTCCTCACTCTCCTAGTTCTCCAGCCAACACTGCCGATCACCAACTTCTCCACCCGACACTTTACCTAACTCCAAACACCCCTTCATCCTCCTCCTCTCACTTTCCCTATTAATCCTCTTCTCACTTCCCCTGCCCTCGTTTTCTCATATTTTGACCACTTCTACTACTTCCCCTAACCTCACTTTCCCTTCTTTCATCACCTTATTTCCTCTGGTTTTCCCTACTCCCCCCAGATTTCTCCTAGTCCCTTTTCCCTGAATAACCATCTCTTTATTACCCCTACTTCCTCTTTCCTATTTTTTCCTCACTTTTTCGAAGTGCCCTATTATTCCTTCTACTTCCTCTTCCTTAATTTTCACTTCACACACTTCAACTCACTTCCCAACACTTAATTTCCCTTCACTTACCATGCACCCCTCATACTTTCTCTTCTTATTTTCCCTAGTCCCCTCTTCTCAAATCCCCTCACTTCTCCTACTTCCCCTACTCACACCTCATTTCCTTCCATTTTTCCTACTTCATCCACATTTCCCTCTCTTTCCACGACCACATGTTACCTGTTTCCTCCCTTTTCATTTCCTTTCACTTTCACTACTTCTCCTTCGCTTACTCCCACTACTTTCCTTCCCTTATTCCCATTCCCTTCCCAAACTTCTTATCCTATCATTTACCCTCGCTCTACCTACTTCTCATCCCTTCATTCCCCTTATTGACCCTAACATTAACTACATCATCTTCCCTCCTACCCCTTCACTTTCCCTACTTCTCTCGTCTTCCCCCTCTTCTAGTTTCCCTTTACTTCTCATACTTCTCCTTCCTCTCTTTCCCCCTTCTCTCCCACCACTTACTTTCTTCTTTTTCCTTAATTCTCCAACGCGAATTTCACCTCACTTATTATACCCCTCAGCCGCTCCTCTCACTTCCGCTAGTTCTCTACCCATCGATTCCCCTTCCATAATTTCCCTCACTTCTCCAACTTCCCCTACCCTCACTTTCCTTACTGGTCTTACCTTATTTCCTCTCATTCTTCTCATTTCCTCCATCCACCCATTTCCTCTATTTCCTTCCCCCACACTTCATTCACTTTCCCAAAATCTCATCCTGTCATTTCCCCTACTTGTTCTCTCCTTCTTTTCCCTCACTTCCCTTCTTCATTCACCTCATTTCCCTCATTTCCCCTGATTCCCTTCCCTCATACTCCAATACTTCCCCTCCCATAATTCTCCCTTACATCCATTCCTTCGAAAAAAGTACGATGGACGAACGAACACCCGACCGAACCTATAAGGGTTTCTGTTTGAGGCGAGGCTACGAAACCCTGAACATGATGTGACAGCAATTTATACTCTTTAAAGATACTTTCTGTATTTTTTTTTCGCACTGCCACCTTCGGATGTTAGATAGTAGCGGCAAGTAAAAGTACAAGTACAGACATAGGTACGTACAGAATGCATTCTCGTGCACGGAACGTCTTGAGATGCGCATATATTAGGGACACGCGATTCTCGACGTACGTATATACTGGAAATTACAATTTAAATGACCCTTTCCCCTTCCTTTGGTCATCCAACCGCCACTCGGTGGTGAACGTTTATCTCCTTGTTTTCATCTAAACATCTCATTTTTATGCGCTATTGAAATTCCTCGACTTTTTGCTGATAGATCGCTGTTTGGTCACGCACGCGATACTTTCATGTCATTTTAAGTCAATTTTACCTGGTTTAAACACTCTTTCCTGATAAGATTCTAAATTCATCTTTGCTTTAATTTCAAATTATTAATTGCCAGTGTAGAATATCTTCATCAAGAATTTTAAGAATTTTGTACAATTTCTGTTACGGGGCCGCTCAAAAACTACAGAATCGTTTCTACAAGAATCATGTTATTTTCAAAAGAATTTTAGACTAAATACAAATAATAAATGAATAGATACTTAAAGTTTTCTTTTTAATAGAACTTTCCAATCTCTTCTGAAATCCACCAGAAAATTTCATAGGGTTTCAAAATTAACAAAATGGCGGCGGTCTTTCTGTAAAATTTCGAACTGAATTTTCTCAAAAACTCCAGCGCTTTTCTCTCTTATTTTTTTAATTACACATACTTATATTTTGACTATATTCAATAAGAGTTTGTCTTGTTACCGCTTCTTAGAGAGAAGAAAGAATAGTTTTCTTTATGAAAAATGAAAATTCAAATTTTTTTAAAAAAGAAGACCAGATATGAAATAAAAACTTGATGAAGCAAAGTTATTCCTTCCAAAAAGTATTACAAAAAAGTTTGTTGGTAATTTTTGCTCTTTTGCATTATTATTGAAATATTCGTCGAAGCATGAATAAATTCGATGCTCTACTTTTATTTATTAAACATCAGGTATTTTCGAAATAACTGATTTTTGTTACAATTTTTTCTTCCATTATGCTTTGACAGTAATATCTTGACAGTTATGGTTAGCTGTCTGTGCCATGGAGAATTAAAAAAATGTTTTCTCCTATTTCCAGTTCCCATACGTCAGGTAATTTGAAAAAGTGAGATATATTAATTACTATCTTCGAATATTTATACTTAAAAGGAAAAAGTTAGTAGAAAAATTTGTTCTGCCTATTGATTGATATTATTGATGACAGCACAAAATTCAATTTATTCATATTTAGCAAATATTTCAATAATAACGGAAGAAAGAAAAAAGTGCAACGCAACTTTTGTTTATAACCTTTTGGAAGGAATAACTTTGCTTCATCAATTTTTTTCACATCTCGTCTTGTTTTTGGAAACTTGTGAATTTTTATTTTGAAAAAAATCTTTCTCCTCTCAAAGACGCGGGAACAAGATAAACTTGTATAAAAATATATTTTCAATATTAGTAAAAACTTGAAAAAAATGTAAGACAAAAAAGCTAGGGCTTTTGAGAAAATTGAACTTGAGATTGGGAAGATCTATCAAAATGGAAATGAAAATATCAAAAATCTGTAGTGGTTCAGATACTACATCACTTGAGAAATTATTTTTATCAATTATTGATAAACGGAGTTACTGGTCTCAAAAGTTTATGTAATCCCAACTCTGTGAAAAAAATTGTTCATCAAATCGGTGAAATATGTGTCCTCTCAGATGCTTTAAAAATTGGGCGTTAATTTTTTCGCTAATATTTAAAGAAAAATTTCATTTTATCTTGGTTTAATTTCACAATTAATACATTTAAATACAGACTTCACACTCTTCCCCCTATTCTCATCTGTGTCCCTTTTTTGAGGAATTCATCTTACTTCCCCTGTTTTCAAGAAAATTCCCCTTTTTCTCATTTTTTTCGCTTAAATGCGAACTGAATTAATAGAACCTAAAAAGAAAATCCAACCATTTTTGGTTGAAAGTTAAATCTTCTTAATTAAAAAATCTGCTATTGTATTTTTGGTAGAGGATTCTGTGAAAACTGAAAATTTAACTAATCCATTTTTGGCGAAAATTTCATCGCTTCTCGTTTGAAATTAAACTATTGAATTTTTCATTGGGGTTTCGTTGAAAATCGAACTACTTGTTTGAAAGTTCATCCACTTAGTTAAACATTCATTTTATTGGATAAGGATTGAATTATTTTGTTGGAAATTAGTTTCTGTTGTTGTTGTTGTTGAGAATTAATTCTTTTAACTGCAAACTTGACTATTTAAATGTTGGTTAAAACTTTATAGTTCTTAGTTTACAATTCAACTATTTGGCCTAAAAATGCAAAAGTTATGTTGAAAATTCGTCTTTTTGGGTTACAAATTCTATTATTTTCGTAGAAAATTCAACTATTTGGTAGAAAATGAACTTTTTGGTGGAAAATTCAACTGTTTTCCAGAGAATTCGTCTTTTCGGTTTGAAAATACAACAATTTAGTTGTAATTTTTTTCCTTCTAGCCTGAAAAATGTTTCCTGGTTAAAAATTCAACTATTTCGTGGAAAATTCGTATTTTTGGTTTGAAAATTTATCTCTTTTGGTAGAAATGTTATCTTTCTTGGTTAAAAATGCAACCGCTTGGTTCAAAATTAATCTGTTTGTTTTGAATATCAACTATTATATTTTTCGTTGAGAATTAATCTTTTTTCATTCAAAATTCAACTTCTTGGTCGAAATCATTACTATTTTGTTCAAATGTTGATTATCATTTTGTTACAAATTTGTGGATTCAAAATTCAATTTTCTTCTAAAAATCCGTTTTTTTAATAAGAAATTTGATTATTTGGTATAAAATTCCTTTTTGTAGGTCGAAAATTGAACTACGTTCTTAACAATTCAGCTTTCTTCGTTGAAAATTCGATTTACTTTAAAAAATTCGAATAGTTGGTTAAAAATTCGTCTCTAAAGATTTTTCTTTTTGAATCCCTCTGCGTTGAAAGTTCATCTTTTGTGGTAAAAAAGGTTTTGGTTCAAAATTTAATTGTCTTCTATTGCCTTTTTCGCTTGAACTCTTTCGAAGTGAACCAATTAAATTGTGACTGGTTGAATCAGTATTTTGAACTATTACTGGTGAACCAGTGATTATACCTCCTTTGATTGGGTGAACCAGTGATTTTTCTACTTTGACTGGGTGAACCAGTAAGCGACTCAAGTAAAATAGCGTTACTGAATATACCAGTGACGTCATATGATAGGTTCAATAAGTGATTAGCGCATACCAAAATGATGAATTGGTTAAATGTATCCTTCAGCGTTACTGGTATATTCAGTAACGCTGTTTTCTTTGAATCACTAACTGGTTCACCCATTGAAAGTCAGAAAATCACTGGTTCACCAGTGATAATTAAAAATGCTGATTCAATCAGTGACACTTTGAGTGGTTCAGTTTAAGAGGGAGTGCAGCTGTTTGATGTACAACTAATTTTTTTGTTTCTGTTTTACTTTAGGCGAATATCAAATGAAATCGAAGAACAAATTTTGATTTAAAAGGAGGGGGGGGGGGTATTCGTACTTTTGACGTCACAGTTATGGGTTCAAGCTTTGTGTGACGATCTGTGACGAAGAAGGGGAGGGGTGGTAAAAATGTTAAAAATACCGTGACGTAGTTCTTAAACGGCCCCTAACATAAAATAAAAATGTACTTTTTTAAAAAGAACTTTTTAATCGCCACACAAATCAAATTATACAGTGAACATTATGCAGTGTATTTTAAAGGAATCTTGAGCTGATAGAAACAAAGTAGAAAATATGCTTAAATTGGTCAAGGGATGATGCCTTTTGCAGTCCTTTTGTCCATTAACGCGTCAGAAATGCAAAATTAAGACCCATCAAGGGACCATGCGCGCTTTAATATCCGAGATAATGCGTGTCTCCCATTGAGAGAAGTGCATTCTAAGCCAGGCCCTCGAAACTATGCGACGGAACTCCCGAGAGACGAGACGTGAACGCAATAAAACGATATATAAAATAATTGGCTGTAAAATTCTGGTCCCCCTTTCGATGAGGAGGGGTGTGAAGACAGGTGGGGGCCACCTTGAGGCCCCGTCCTCGCCAGCCTGGTGAACCAGGGCCGTAAATTTCGTCAAATATTTTATTGTGTGACAATTTTTATGGTAATTGTCATTATAAATTGCGCGGGGATATTTATGCCTGAATCTCGGGGGGTCTTAAGGGGGAACCGGTGGCAAAAAGAAGGGACGAAAACGAGGCGATTATCTCGCGTGCACTTGTCCCTATGCTAACGATCCAGGTCGTAAGAAGCAGAGGGTGTAAATCAAGGCCCAATGAGAATTTCAAGAAGACTTAAGCGAACGAAGAAAGCCTCATTTCTACGGCACCCGCTGGGACCTTAATTGAAACAGTATTCGCGAAATATTGTCCTGGTTCGAGATTTAGTGGCCACTTTTTATATTCTTAAATTTTCTTCTTCATATTTTTTTCAAGTCGGTAATATTGCAGAGGATTAATTGCTGCGTCTGGTCAATCGAATTTTTGACAAGGGTTCACCCTTGACTTTGGAGGGCGATGACTAGGGACTGTCAGGTGGTAAAACGAAAATTAAAAATGTAAAAGAAATTGGGTAGCGGCAATAGGTGCAATAGAGTGTTTGAACTAGGGTGGTCCGAAAATTCGACTTATTATTTCGAGTTATTATTTTTTGGAATAAATGATACAGTCGATGAATATAGAAAATAATAAGGCAGGAACACAAAATAAAAGTTTGCAAAAAAAAAATAGGGGCCTATATAGAATTCTAGTATTTGTGTAGCATAGTCAAAATCTGCATTGCTTGGAATTTCCTGCTTATCAGTTTTCGTTTTATTCCTGTTTGAATTTTCAGTTTAAGTCAAAGTATCGCTATTAGGCCACGATAAATTTAAATTCGCCTTTTTCGCTGTGAAAATATTTTTTAAATAGATCTTATGTTCAAAAATATTAACATTTTTTGCCAAAGTTATTTACAGTGGAAATTTAATTTTACAACAGGATCAACATTTTTCTCATGAACAGTTAAACGGATTGAGACCATTCTTACTTTGGAATTTTTGTGTAGAAAAGTACGTTCCAAAAATATTCCTTCTAAACATGAAGACACTGAATTTGTTTCAAAAATTACTAACTCTTTATAAACAAATTAAACTTTTTTGTTACAAAATTTTTGTTCAAAAACGTACATTCCTGAAATCATTTTTCCGAATACAAAACATGGAATTTGTTTAAAAAAATAAAATTTTCATCAACAACTTGAATTTTATTCAAAAAAATATTCAGTACTATTCTTTTAAATAGATTGGCGCAAAACATGCTCTGAGTGCTCGCGCGTCGCACTAAAAAATGTATATCCCGTGAAATAATAAAAACGACTTAAAATTTCTTTCCACATTCCTCTTCAAAAAATCTGCAGTATAATGTGCAAAAAAATTGTTTTCTTTTCAGGGAACAGAAGTACAATTTGTTTATTGACAAGTGGTAATTTTTTGAACAAATTTAATTTTTTTAAACTGTATTTCAGGATATTTTGAGAAAACATTGGAAAATAAATTAAATGAAATAAAACTTCAAGGGATTCTTTGCCTTTTCAGAGATTTTAAGGTATTTTGAGGAATTTCCCAAGATCTGAAGACTTTTATTGAATCTCAAGGGCTTAACAGATTTCTAGGGATGCAATTCAGTCATTTTAGAGAACTTCAATGAATATCTTCAATTTAATTTATAATCCAGGGATTCAAAATAATTTCTACTTATTTCAGTGGTACTTTTATGACTTTCAAAGAAAGGATTTTCAGCCATTAAGGGATTCCAAAGTATTTACAAAATTTAAAAGTATTTCAAATAATTTCGTAGGATTTCCAAAAATTCCAAGGAATTTTGCAAGATTTGAAAGATCTTATTGAATCACCAACGATTTGAAGGTCGCTAAAATGATTTCTACAAATATACAGGGGTGAAAAAGTATGGAAACTCCTAGAAATCTCTGTGGTTTGTTTAGGAAAAACCAAGAACATACCCTAGGCATGACTCAACAATGAATACACCGGTGACCTTGAATTTGACCTTGAACCTCATTTTCAAGGTCATTTTTAGGTCAGCTTTGTTTTCTTGAATCGAAACCCTTATTTTTGATGCCAGAATCTGAAAGAGCGGGAAATTTTACGTTCGGGTATGTGTTTAGGTTAAGGGTTAACGTAACCTCTACAGATCTAATGAAGATCAAAATGCGCTGTCATAAGACCTCGTAGGAATCTCGAAAAATTAGGGGAAAAAATCAACGAAGGTATTTAATTAATTAATTAACCCTGAGTAACCTTCAACGGGGAATCCAACCGTGATTTCAGATTTGACCTTGAACCCCATTTCAAGGTCATTTTAAGGTTATATTCGTCAAGTTGATGAGGCTCAGATTTTGAATATTGATGTTGAAGTAAAATTTAAAGGTCATTTCAAATGAAACTCTTATCATTATAATTCTTCTTTTGACGCATCCCAGGAACAACGGCTATTTACAACAGATGCTCAAATTGTTCTCTATTCGATTCTAGACAGTAACCAATTCTGTTGTAAAACGTCTGAACTGCTTTTCGAATCATATCTCTCGCAACGAGAGCAGCTTCCTGAGAAATAGGGTTGTTTCACAATTAGAGATAAAATAATTTTTCAATATGTAATTTTAATCTTAACTAAAGGTGCGTTTCATTTTTTCTGTTGAGTCGTTCAACAGAAAAAAATGATCAAAAATTGAAGACGGCAAAATACTTATTCAAGATGTCACGCGGGTGTCACGTGACTCAGATACCAGAAATATATCTATCTTCGGTAGAATTCCACTATTGCCTTCTACGAAACCCTCCTTTGACATTTTTTTAAACAATATTTTGCGACTTCTATTTTCGACGTGCAGATAACCAAAACAAATCATCGGCACAGAAAAATATACTTGAGAATGACTGGCACATAAGCTATGATTGGTGAAAAATCCGACCCGTTCGACGTCAGAGGGGCCCTCCAATCGACACTGTCATAGAAAATTCATATTTTAACAATAAATTAAAAATAGTAAACAATACGTCAACAATATTTTATATGCGTTTTTAAAATTAGAATTTTATGAACCATAAGGTCCATTAATTGGAAAAGTGAGATCTGACTTTGTAACAACCTTATTCTAGGTCTTAATTCATCAAGATTTTCTGGAGGATCCTGGAGGCCACTCTATCGTACATCGTCTACCTATTCATCTTTCGAACAATATCTCATTCAAAAATTGTCTGAAAATAATAAACAATACTAACAATAATAATAAACAATAACTAACCTTCATCTAGTAAGGATTTGTATCAGACCAATACCTGAAATTATACCGACTAACATCGCCATTTAATTCAAAGGTTGCTTCATCTGAAAAGACAACATTTTGTAAGAATCGAGGATCTTCAGTTATTATTTCCATCATGGTCTCACAAGATTTAATACGACGATCATGTTGTAAAGCTGTAGATGGAAGAGTTTCATGAGGATTTTCTACAAAAGACAGTAAAATATCTAAAGACTTTTGTTCGTTTGCTGCTGTCGATGGTCTACAAACAACAGGAAGATTTCGAACAGATCCCATTTCTTCAAAACGTCTTCCAGTCTTTGAAACAGTTTCTTTTGATATAGCAGTACGGCCGTTTTGAAATGTTGCTTTTAAACAGATTAGTTACGTTACTGTACGAGTGTGCGACCTTTGCTGATCACCCCAACCCCTCATCATCAAAAGAGATATGCGTTCTCTTTCGGACAAAGGAAACATTTTGGTTATGTAATTCCAATATTAATGAGTTGAGATGTATTAATCAAGCGATTTCTATTCCAAAAGTCCATTGATTAACAAGTTATAATAGTGGAAAGAAAAGTTATAATAAATATTAAATAGCAAGAACATTCACTTTTTTCTTAAAATATTCAAACAATTGACAGACTTTTTCAATAATAAAAAATGCTATTTTCTCTTTATATGAATGAACAAATGCAAGGGTAAATCATTCTAATGATTCACCCAAAAGTAAGAGGCAAGGGGAAGTCACTTCAAAAAAAAGCACCTCAAAGGAAACAGAATCCTTCTACGTCCACGCAGTTGTTTCTGGGTTGCGCCAAAAGAAGGATTATCGTGATAAGAGTTTCATTCGAAATGACCTTGAAATTTTACTTCAACATCAATATTCAGAATCTGAGCCTAATCAACCTAACAAATGTGACTTCAAAATGACCTTGATAATATGTTTCAAGGTCTAATCCAAGGTCACCGTTGGACTCCTCGTTGAAAGTTACCTTGGTTAATTTTTTCCACTAATTCTGCTAGATGCCTACGACGTTCTATGACAGCGTACTTTAACCTTTATTTTACTTGTAGAGGTCAACCTAACCTGTAGAATTAATTCTAGACCTAAACACATACCTGAACGTAAAAATTCCCGCTATTTTCGATTCTGGCACCAAAAATAGGAGTTCCGATTTAAGAAAAACCAAGCTGACCTCAAAATGACCTTAAAAATGAGGTTAAAGGTCAAATTCAAGGTCATTGTTGGATTCCTCATTGAAAGTTACTCAGGGTATTTTCTTCGTTTTTTTTTAAGCAAACCACAGAGATTTCTAGGGGTTTCAATACTTTTTAGCCACCCTGTATATTAGTAGAAATCATTTAAACGACCTTGAAATCCTTGAAAATTCAATAAAAATGTTTAAATCTTGCGAAATTCCTTGAATTTTTTGGAAAATCCTACAAACCAAAGTAATTTTGTATTTGGAACCGGTACCAAAATAATTTTGTATTTCAAGCATGTAAACCGGCAGAAATCGGGAAGTGGTTTTCCGCAGTTTTCCTCTCTCCTGGCCTAACCTCCAGGCAAATGCGAGTGCTTCTCATAAAGTCGGATACAGCCGCAGGTCATCATTAGTTGTGATTAAATTCATAAATTGATTCTAAGCAGCGAGGGTGATCTGTGTATAGATCTCTGTTTCACCAGGGTTTTAGAATGAAGGCATAGTACAATAGGTTTTAACCGCAGTGCTATGGGACCTAAATGTACCAGCCTAAAGAGACAATAATAATGAAATTTGTAATTCAGAGTAATAAATACAGAGGTGCTCCAGGACAATTCAATATAATCAGAAGTAATTCACCTCCGCTGGATCGCATTTTAAGAAGTTTTTTTCCCCTCACTTTTGCCCGAGCTGTGTATAAATTAGGTGGAAGAAATCCTGATGGGGGGGGGGGGGGGGGGAGTGAAGTTAAGGGAAAGGTAAAGGGTGAAACCAAGGTCCAGGTGCAGGGGCATCACAAGGGCACGCTAAATGATCTCATTAGCACATTCCTGGCCGGTCGTCTTCGCCATGTGTCAAACGGTGTCGACCCACCCTTTCTCAATTGTCAACGACTTAACTTTTTTGGTGTGGGTTTATTCTTACATTGTAAAATAATAGGTGCCCTTGAAAATCCTTGTGAAATATTTCAAGTTATTAAAATAGTCATTATCGCTTCGCTTTCAGAAAAGTTATGAACAAATATATAAAGGGCCGTGCATAAACTACTTCACTAATTTTGGGCGGATTTCGAGATCCCGCATCCCATCCCTTCAGCAGCCGTAGTTGATGACTTTATTTTTACCCCCGCCCAATTCTAAAAAAGTAGGTTTAGGCTAAACACGGATTTCTGGTTTATTTTGCGTTTTTTCGTGATTCTACTGAGTGCAGTGCCAATATGCCAACGTTACCGAGAAACATTAACTTAGAAAGTCGTGCTGATTTTTTTTTCTATTTTATAAATACTTATCGTCCTCTACAAAATGGTCAATTCTTTATTTTTCATTTCTGTTCCTATTTACTTTAATTTAACATAAAAACACCCCAAACGTCATTACCGTACGGCGTCCGAACCTTACTTTGCACAAGGATAAACTGATTTTCTCCTTTTGTTTAGATAGTAACCTGAAAAATGGTTAGCGTATTAAATTTATGAATTTTAGATGAACATAAATTTAATATATACATATTTTTCAAGTCAAATCAATAATATTGTGAAAACCTTAAAGTCTGTCACTCGATTGTTGTCTTTTCATGCGTCATTACCATACGTCTTTTTTTCTTGTGAAATATTGTAGTTACAGTTGAATAATAAATAAAGAAATATTAAGCGTATCGTTTAATACAAGATTCTATAAGCTTGAGCTTGAAATATTAACTCTTTTTTTTGTTAATCTGATATTAAAACTGAAAAGTGCATTTTGACAACAAAAACGTCATTCACGTGCGTGCGTTGAAAACTAGTTTGAGAGTGAAAGAAATGATAAAAACCATTCCAATACTCGCTCAACGGTGTTTTTTTTCACAACTAGGTGACTTTTTATGATTCAAATCTGTTATTTTTTTATAAATATTGAAAAAAGCCAAACTTTATCATTTTTCTAGCATCATTACCGTACGATACAATAGAAGAGCGCACGACTGCTTATATGCACGTGCGCGTGCATCGGGTGAGCCGGTTTGTTTACTGTTTCCTAACCTTTATTTATAAATATACAGATCTCAAGAAGTGAGCTAAATAAGTCAATTAGAAGGGAAGAGATGTTTTGGAAAGTATATTACAGCACAGATAGGTAGATTTGTTATCGCAGCTAAAAGGTGCTGAGATTCTAATATAAAAATTTCAGAAAATAAGTAATTTAATGTAGTTTTCCCTACACCTGATGAATTTTCATAAGTTCATATTATTAATTTTCATAAAAATGACATCATAATTTATCACTCAGTTACACTCGTTTTAAATCCCTCGCTTTTTTAATGTGTGGGGCACGATACTTTTTCTATAATTTGTGTAAAAAGTGCTAGTTTTTGTTTAACTGTTTTTTGTGTAAAAAGAAGGACATTTTTTGTCGATTGACGCAACAATAGGGACGGAGTCGGAAAATAGAATGAAGTTGGCTGCGCACGATGCACGAGCACACCCGAGGCAACACGAACACACCCGGAGTAACACGAAGTAGTTTGCACTTTATTTACTTTTTTCACTGTGCCTCACTTTTGTCACTGCGTCCATCTACTTTTTCCACTGCATCCGTCCACTTTTTTCACTGTTGCCCGGAAAGGTGGAAAAACTGGCACCTTTTCGCAAATTATAGAAAAATAGATTTTAATACATGTGAAAGACTGCATAAGAAATCATGTAAATAGTTTCAGCGAATGTTTTGAACCTTTAATTGTACATTGTACTATAGTCACGTTGTTTCTATTTTTATAGTTTAAAACGCATTCATTGAAATGAAAAACTATAGTAACAATTAGACTTTTAATTTATTACGTCACCTTACTCATATTCGAAAAAATTATCTAAAATAGTTCGTATTTCATGTACGAATTTCATTATTATTTCTTATTTTCATAACTGCCTCTTTTGGATTTAAAATTTTTAGATGTGATAAAATTAATTTCTCTGTTATAAAATATTTAATTCCTAATAATAATGTTATTGCCATCGTAGGTGCTAAAATTTGCCTACAATTTGACAATTACCCATATAAGCTGAAAGATATCTCAACTGAATAGTTGAATTTACGAAGAAAAAGAATTAAAATTCAACCTAACCGCAAAAAATGTAAAAAAAAAAGTGTTCCCTCAGGTTAGGATATTTTGAGATTAGTGAAAAAACAATAACTAACTTCGGAATTCCGACTTGAGATTAGAATGCAGTGGCCCAAAATACGTAAGAATTGACTAGTCTGGTCCGCCGGACATCTTGCTTTTTTGGGGGGCTGTGTAATTGAATTTTAACAAAAAATAGTTGGATTTTCTTATTTGGCTCTATTGGTTCAGTTCTCATATAAGCAAAAAATTGGAAAATGGAGAAGTTTCTTTAAAACAGGACAAAAAGAGAAATTATTTTTAAAAAATAGAAAAAAGGTGAGAATAGGGGAAAGAGTGTGAAGTCTAAAAAAGGAAAGATATTTTCAAATTCGTTAAGTTATTATTGAACTGTACCGTTGCATCGCCATATTTCACAAAATTCTCAAACTTTGTTCAAATTTATAATCACGAAACGTACTTAATGTACTGAATGAAAAACTAAATGTTAGGAAAATTGTGTTAAAAATTGTATACAAAACTCGAAAGAAATTAAAGAGAATTATTGGCAAAATTTTCTATATGAAGCTGCAATAAATTGCATATAGAAAATTTTACAAACATTTTACCATAAATTTAATTTGATAGAAGACCTAATATATCATTAAAATTGGTGACGAATCTGTGTGACAAATTTGAATTGATTTCTTAGACAAGGGCGAAATTAATTTTGAGTAAGAAAGAGAAAAGCTACTTTCGTTCGATGTAATCGAAATTGGAGCGAGTCGTCTTCAATAAAAGATTTGAGAATAGCATTCTTGAGAACCTCAAATTACTTCGGAAGACTTCTTCCCAAAGTAAAGGATCTCGTTTCTTGTCCGATTCATGGTATATACGAGCCGCAACCAAGGAGGATTGGTATAGATATCCACGTAATTGGTCCAGTATTACATTCTTGGTGACTTCAGGGTTCAGGGCTTCGAACGAAAAGACAGGCGATCACTTTGTCTACACGTTTTATCGTCAAAAAGGCACTGGTTTTTTTAATTAATTAAAAAATATTTATTTTTCTTGTTCAACATTACTATATTTGGTCAATGATTTTACACGATAGTATTACGTTACTATAAATTAGAAGAGGGGGGGGGGGGGATACGAGGTCTGTCTAGAAAGTATCCGACGATGATATCCCCTTCAAAGCTCTCCTTCGGAAGCTAAAACCTTTTTTTCAGCAATCCTCAACTTTCGGAAGCGCTCCTTAAGGCTCATGTAGGGGGTAATGTAACCTAGAAAACTCACCTGAAAAAATCAAATTCCAAATGCTAGCTAGGATCATCAACACTTGCGATAAATGGGTTAAATTCCTTAGATATTGCATCTCCAAAGAAGCAGAAGAAAAATAAACAGAACTGGCGAGATATTCGAAATAGAATTATTTCAACAGACGTAGGAGTTTATTTCGCAATTTTTTGAGCCACTATTTATCTTTTTTTTTAGTTTTCTCATGAGAATATATTTTTTAATAAGATACATTTGTCATGATTGTTATTAATTTATTAAAACTTTATGGAAATTATCACTATTTCGTCTGGTGCACAGTGGGCTGGGAGAACACCGAAAGTGGCAGAAAGTCACATTTTTTTCGGATTTATATGAAACTTGGTATAAGGGCGTTTTTGAGGTCGCTGATTTCGAATCTGACCTCAAAATTAAGAAATTCAACATGGCGGGTCCAATATGGCGCCTGAAATTTCTTAATCTTTACTTATTTATATGAAACTTGGTGTAAGGAGGCTTCTGAGATCGCTGATTTCGAATTCACATGAAAATTCACAAATTCAAAATGGCGGATCCTATATGGCGCCTGAAATTTCTAAAATTTTACATATTCATATGAAACTGGGTATCAGAGGGGTTCTGAGGTCGCTGATTTCGAATTTGGCGTCAAAGTTCATAAATCCAAAATGGCGGATCCAATATGACGCCTGAAATTTCAAATTTTTTACTTATTTATATGAAACTTGGTGTAAGTAGGTTTCTGAGGTCGCTGAATTTGAATTTGACGTCAAAATTTTCAAATTCTAAATGGTAGATTCATTATGGCGCCTAAAATTTTGAAATGTTTTCTTTCATTTGTATTTGTATTTTTACATATTTGTATCAAACTTTGAAATGAGTCCTCTTGCCTCTCATTGAATATCTCCGTCCAGGGGCAACTCTTCTTCGTCAGTTAATTCAAGTTCGTCTGAGTAAAAATTTAGAAATATCAGGCGCCATATTGGATCCACCATTTTTAATTTATGAATTTTGACGTCAAATTTGAAATCAGCGACCTCAAAAACCCCCTCATACCCAGTTTCATATGAATATGTAAAATTTTAGAAATTTCGAGCGCCATATTGGATCTGCCATTTTGATTGTATGCATTTTTATGTGAAATTCGAAATCAGCGACCTGAGAAACCTCCTTACACCAAGTTTCATATAAATAAGTAAAAATTTAGAAATTTCAGGTGCCATATTGGATCCGCCATTTTGAACTTATTAATTTTGACGTCAAATTCGAAATCAGCGACCTCAAGAACCCCCTTATACCAAGTACCCCTTATACCACTTTCGGTGGTCTTTCAGCCCACTGTGCACGCTCAACATCATTCACTAATATCTTCGTCAAATTTCAATGGTGGCAGACGGTGGCTAATAACCTGATAGCAAACATCATAATGAACCTAAAAGCACTATAGAACTTTAGATACAAGGTGTAACCTCGGGGAAGTTTTGATTCAAAAATTGTCTATTACTGCGAATTCCTTAAATGCATGAGTACAAAGTGCGAGGGTTCAAAACCGAGCCAAAATTTTGATTTCTTTCCTATACCGTAATTACTTATGACCACTCTAATAAGCAGCAATAATTGTAACATTTTGGTTCGTAACATTATGAACGAGTTTTTCAAAGATTTTCTTCAAAAAACAGTAACAAAAAAAAGGAACATTTCTCTAATTCATAACGCTCTAGAATATCATAATCTTGGTATCATAATATTCATAATATTCATAAAATTTGGTGAAAATTTTCTTCAACTCATCTATATTATGAAAAATAATTCTTCCATTAATAACTGTGAAGTTGACTTTTGGCCACTTTTGGTGGTCTCTCAGCCCACTGTGTGGTGGAATAATTTTTCTATTTTGAAAATCGCGCCAATTGTTTATTTTTTTCTGCTCCTTCGGAAATGCAATATTCAAAAAATTTAACATATTCATCGCAAGTATTGACAATTAGCAGGGACTTTCCGCCTCAGATATGATTTGAGCTTCCAAGAAGAAAAAAAATTGCCCCCCGATAATCATTCGTTGCGCTTCTTTATTTATTGTAATCGTTTTCCTTTCAGATTTAGAGGATACTTCAAGTTGGGAGACAGCCACAAATCACAGCGAGCCAGCTCAGGTCGTGTTTCACCAGAAATTTCTGAATAAGCTGCGATTGATGGGCAGGTGTGTTGTCGTGGTGAAGGACCAAGTCGCCGCTTTTCCACGACTCATCTGCAAATCTCGGTTCAAGATTTCCGAAACAATAGTTTTTGGACTCAAGAGGTCTGCTTCTATCTCTCTTACTGTTGTACGACGATTTTCATTAATTAAAACTCGCACACGTCGATATAAGGGAGAATAAGTAATGCCTTAATTCTTGTCATAAAATTACTTTCGATATTCCTCTTACGAAATTACTTATGTCTTGCAATATTTCTTGTAGCTGGTCCAAATACAAAATTGTTTTGCTTTCCCCCTGTACCAAGTACAGAATACATTACTTGTGTACTACTTGTGTACTACACTACAAGTAGTGTAGTACACTACTTGTGTACTACTTGTGTATTACAAGTGTAACATTACTTGTGTATTTCACATATTCAAAATACAAAATTACTTTCGTATTCCACCTGTCCCAAGTGAGAAATCACTTTTGTATTCCACCTGTTCCAAGTGCGAAATTACTTTTGTATGCGACATGGTTTAAGTAAAAATTACTTTTGCACCTGGACCAAATAAAAAAATACTTTTGCACCTGTTCCAAGTCGGAACTTATTTTTATACCTGCTTCTACTAGAAAGCTGGTAGTTTGCGATGATAAAGGAATAAAATGAGTAAAACCCTAGTACTTCAAAGTTGGTGATGAACAACTTGAAGATTTGGACTATACTAATTTCGTAAGTTCAGAGTCTAATCATGCTAAAGATTCCTTTCTATGTATGTACTCTGTACGCATTACGTGGTGGTAGGTGAGCGGTGCAGGGGAACGGGAAACTGGTATAATTAAAACAGCTCGGTGAGGAGAGAGGCTAAGAGAGAGAGAGAGAGAGAGAGAGACCGTGCTGATTTCATTAAACGTCTTACCTTGCACAGGCTCATTTCTGCTTAGATCCGGGCTTTGGGCCGTTATTCACTTTCCAGCGCCCACGTTACAGACTCCTCGATCATCTACGTACGGGAAATTCGATTTAAAAGGATGTTTTTGAACTTTTTTAGAATTTCTTGTTATATTTGAAAAAAAATCATTTTTTCACAGGAATATATCAAATACTAACAAAATTCGGAAATAAGAAATCTGGAGCATAAAATTAAGTTTATAACAAGATTTTTTGAATTACAAAAGTAATTTTGTAGCTGGATTGGGTGAATTACAAAAAAAATTGTTACAGGATTGAATGGATTGCAAAAGTAATTTTGTTCCAGGACTGGGTACATCACGAATGTAATTTTGAAACCGGATTGGGTGGATTGGAAAAAAAATTTGTCATAGGTTTGGATGAATTAGAAGAATAATTTTGTGACGATGTTTGGATGGATTACAGAAGTAATTTAGCAACATGCTTCGAATAAATTACAAATGTAATTATTTACGAAGTGTCTCGTCGTCCCGAAATTCGGGATGACTAGCCCGTTTT
>CAKNXH010050924.1:0-12767 GCA_932178445.1 Andricus quercusramuli
ACCATCTAGATATCATTTGATTCTTCAATCGAATCAATAAACCGGTAAGTTCTAATTTTAATAAATCTAATTTCATGATCTAACTCCTTTTGGGCCATAATACATGAGTCTCCTTTATTTTAAAGGTCCTGGCCAAGGATTAGAGTGTCTACATGCCTTCCTTCAGTTTCTTGTGCTAAAGCCTTAATAAACAATACGTTTCAAGTGTAATTGATTATAATAAATTGTTTAAACTAATCTATATTTATTTATTGGCTACTCTTTCCTCTTCCCTGTGCGAGATCTTCGATCTCAACTAAAACGAGGAACCTAATTAAAAAGGAAAGTATTTTACGTTTTCCATGACGTAACATACAACCTTTTTATGGTGCATCGGCCGGGAAACCAAACAAAAGAGAGCCAATATTTAATTTGTTTTGAAAAAAGTTTATTTTATATACATTTTTTAAGCACAAAGAACCTGAACGAAGACAGGTAACTTATAACCTTTACATTCTATTGCTGTGAAATATGTCCGTAAATAAATATAACCAATGCCTAATGAAAAACCTGTAGATTTAGGGAACATTAAAAGAACTATTACCAGGAATCTGGCTAAACAAAACCCCCAACTAGCTAAGCAAGTATAATCAAATAAGAAAGGGCTTGAGAGTGATGGGAAAAATAAAATTAATGTTGAATTAGAAAAACTAGATTTGGAATTCTGTAGCGATAATTCAGATTTTGACTGTTCTGCATTTATTAATCCCGGTGATACTACATTAATCAATACAAATTCAAGCTTAATTAATGGTTCTGTAGACCAAAATAAAACTCTAACAATTGATGACGTGATCGATTATCAAACTAACGTAAAGTCATTATTAAGTTCAACGCTTTCTCAGCTAATTTGTGAAGAAAAAACAAAAGAAAATTCATTTCCTGATTTAAATCGCGCATCAATAATAAGTGAACACGATAGTGACGACATTGCAAGCGACGAAGACTCGACAACACAGAAAAAAATGACACTGCCAACTAATCAACAAGTTTCCCTTCGCGACGCGCTCAAAATAATCCCTATTTTTGACGGAAGTAGCATCCCTTTAGCTCATTTTATAGAGGGATGCACAGAAGCAAAAGCTATAATTCCCACACAGGCACATGAGAATCTTGCTAGATTAGTTAGAAGTAAATTGACCGGAGAAGCGCGGAAATGCATATTCGGAAATACGTTTCGAACTTTAGATGAATTAATAGAGAAACTAAAAAAGGTTTATGCTCCCGCGAAAAGCGTATACCAGCTGCAAGGAGAACTAGGCAATATATTTATGTGGGATAAAGAAAATGTTATATCATACGCTGCGCGAATAAAAGAACTAGCAGATAGGATCGAAGACGCGCATAAATTAGGCAATGATGGTGCCACGGATGACACGTTTAAAGCAAATTTAGAAGATGATGTGGTTAAATGTTTTAAAAGAGGTTTACGTTCAGAAATAGAGATAAGATTAAAAGATAACGTGAATGAAACTTTTAAAACTCTTATCAATGAGGCGCTAGAAATTGAAAGAAAATTAAATGCATGTTCAGAAATGCAAAAAAATAAGCCAATCAAATCTTCAGAAGAAGAATCAGAATCGCGAATTATTACTAAAAATAATAAATTCAATGTTGCTCAGGACACTGAAATAGCATGTTTAATTTGCGGAAGACCGGGACATGCGATCGAAAAGTGCTACCACCTCGAAAACTTTCGACAAAAAATCTTTTCCGAAAATCCGGATGTTTCAAATTCAATTCAAAACCAATTTTTACAAAATACACCTCAAAGAAATTTTAATAATCGCAATAAATGGAATTCTGCACAAAATCCAAACTTTGGACCCCGACAGAATCAAAATTTTAGATCTCGACCAAATTCAAATTTTAGACCTGAACTAAACCAAAACTTTGTGCCTAGACAAAATCAAAATTTTGGATACCGACATGATCAAAATTTCAGTAACCGACAAAATCCAAATTTTGGATATCGTCAAAATAAAAATTTTAGTAACCGACAAAATCAGAATTTTGGAAACCAACAAATTCAAAATTTCGGATACAGACAAAATCAAAATTTTAGATCCAGGCAGAATCAAAATTTTGAGCCCGGTCAAAACCAAAAGGGAAATCCTGAAAATACAAATAATCAGCAGAGACCCGCCCATATCCCACCCAAGGATCTAAAATTATTTGCAATTTTTGTAATTACCCTGGTCACATCGCTAAAGATTGTTATAAAAAGAGTAGATATTTACAAAATCAACAAAGCCCACAAAATTATACGCAGAACCAGGAAAACTCCAACGCTATTCCCCCAATGGGTGCTGGGAGGAAGGCGCCAACCCATTAACTAAAGCACCTATAGAAATCACGAGTGAGGAAAATGATATCAAAATTCATATCAGTAGGAATAATATAATTCCTTCGATCATGGTATCTGCCGTTGGTCTAAAAAACCCGGCACGTATGATGATCGACACTGGTGCTGGTCGAAATTTAATTAAAAGAAGTGCGATTGACCCCGAAGTAAAAATAAATAAAAATGAAGTGTTGAGACTAACAGGAATTTAAGATCTACCTGTCTATACTCTAGGTCAAATTAAGGTTATGATACTTGGATTTTTAACTACCTTAAATATAATTCCTGATGACGTACCAGTAGATGAAGATGGAGTCTTGGGCTCTGAATTTTTTCTTAATAATAAAGTAAATATAAATTACACATATAAATGTATTGAAATGAACGATGCAACTTATCCTTTTGAACAAACTGGCGTTATCACAATCCCGGCACGAACAATTTTTGATTATTATGTAAAAATAGAAAATACAGAAAAAAGTGAAGGATATATACCTCAATTATCAATTGGAGAAGGAATTTTTGTGGGTCAAGCCATTGTAAAAAATTGTGGAGGCAAAGCCTACGTTAAATATGCAAACATAAATGAACAACCTGTAAAAATATCAATTCCTAGCGTTCAATTACAAGATTTCGAACAATGCGAACTAAACAATTCAAGAAATCTATCTAATTTTTCAGAAAATAAAAATGATGAAACTTTGCCTAATTTAATATTAAACAGTTTTTTGAAATCCGATGAAAAGTCTAACCATTTCTGCCACTTTTACAAGATCACAGGCGAAGAAAGAGTAGAAATCATTAAAAAACTACTACGGTTAGATCATTTAAATGTGGAAGAATATGAACACGTTGAAAAATTAATTACTAAACATGCAGATTGCTTCCACATTCCGGGAGAATACTTAGAACCTACAAACATTCTCCAACACTCCATACCAACAACAGATGATTGCCCTATTTTTTCGCGACAATATCGATTTCCCCCAGTTCATAAGGAAGAAATCATCCGCCAGGTGGATGAATTATTGAAAAACAATGTAATAAAACCCTCCCAATCACCTTACAATACACCAGTTTGGATCGTTCCAAAAAAGCAAGACTCACAAGGAAAAAAGAAATGGCGAATGGTACTTGATTTTAGAAAATTGAATGAAAAGACAATTGGTGATTCATATCCTTTACCAAACATTCACGACATTTTAGACCAGTTAGGATCTGCTCGCTATTTCTCTGTTTTTGATTTAGCTACGGGTTTCCATCATATAAAAATGGATCCCAAAGATGCACACAAAACTGCGTTTTCAACCCCTTATGGACATTACGAGTTTGATAGAATGCCTTTCGGTTTGAAAAATGCACCAGCAACATTTCAACGACTAATGGATTTAGTTCTAACGGGACTTCAAGGAACAGAACTTTTTGTTTATCTAGATGACATTGTGATTTACGCGAATACTTTAGAAGAACATGAATCAAAATTCAATGAACTAATTTGCCGATTACGAAATGCAAATCTTCATTTACAACCTGACAAGTGCGAATTTCTACGACACGAAGTAGGATATTTGGGACATATAATAGATAAGGATGGAGTTCGACCTGATCCGAAGAAAATCATGGCAGTAAAAGACTTCCCAACTCCTAAAAATCAAAAGCATATCAAACAATTTTTAGGTTTAGCAGGATATTACCGTAGATTTATAGAAAATTTTGCCAAGATAGCAGCCCCAATCAATCAGCTCCTTAAAAAAGATATATCATTCAATTGGACGGAGAAGCAGCAACAAGCGTTCAATATTCTAAAAGATAAATTGTGCCAAGAACCACTTTTAATTCGACCTGATTTTTCAAAACCTTTCATTGTAACTACAGACGCATCAGGTTATGCCATAGGCGGAATACTTTCGCAAGGTAAAATAGGTAAAGACCAACCAATTGCCTATGTTTCAAGATCATTAACCGATACTGAACGTAAGTACGACACGTATGAAAAAGAAGCATTAGCAATAGTCTACTCCGTAATATATTTTCGCCCTTATTTGTACGGACGAAAATTCACCCTCGTTACAGACCATAAGCCCCTTGTTTGGTTCAAAAACTCTAAGAATCCTTGTTCTCGAGTTTCAAGATGGCGATTGAAGCTCGCCGAATATGATTATGACGTCATCTATAAAGCAGGAAAATCAAATGTTAATGCAGATGCGCTTTCGAGGAACCCCGTTCTAGAAAATGATGAAACCGTAGGAATTATTATAATTTCGGAAAATAACTCAACATTTGAGGAAGAGAATCCTATAAATTCCATGGAGATCTTGAACTTTGAGAATCATAAAAATTCAGATTCCGAAGAAAATATCAAAATTAATTGCGAATCTTTGAAGAAAAAAACTCCTGAAATTCTTCATAATTTAATAAGTGAGGAATCACTGAATGAAATACAAAATGAATCTTTTGATAGTCCAATACAGAAACTTCTATATCTTTCAATATTACTTTTAATTCCAAAACTTATAAAAAGAAACGAATTTCTCTGTCAATCTTGGAATACTGTGGTTGCAAGAGGACAGAAGCAAAAATACAAAGAGCAAGCAGAAATTAATGAACAAATTGAAAATCAAGGTAAGTCACACGGAGATAGTGAGGAAGAATATTTACCTCCCTCGCCTGCTGTCAAAAAAGCACGAGGCAGGCCCAAGAAAGCTGTGCTTACAAATGCAAGCAACCCGCAAGCCTTAAAAAAGAGAGGCAGACCGAGAAAAGAGGCAATCACTGATGAGTCTCTGAATTTGAAACAAAAAACGCACACAAAATTTGAACATGAAGATGAATCTGATTCAGATACAGAATATTTTGATAATTCAAGAAAGCAAATTAAGAAGAAGAAAATCTACCAGAAATCCAAGGCAAAGCCTGCTACACAACAAGAAGAGAAGGAAAATGAAGAAGAAGATAATTTCTCAACTTCGGAAGATGAGGTCCTAAAAGACGGAAATTTTCAAAATTTTTCAGATGAAGAAAACTTTGTTGATGAAGAAAATATGCAAGAACTTTCAGAACCAGAAGATTTTCCAAAAGGAACAAACGGGAAAAATCCTGAATTTTTTCAAGAGATAAATGAAGATAAATTAGAAGAAAGTAAACCCCCTCCAGAACCCCCTCCTTTGAATACTCAAACACATACACAACAAAATGTTGTTGAGTGTCGTGATCAATTAACGATGCGTAAAGATAATTACGCTTATTTTGTTGCTACTGACGGTTCCCCACGTGACAATGGATCAAGAGCCTTGTCAAAACGTGGAATTTTACCTAAATTGAGCCAACTTGAGAAAGGACTTGTTAAAGAAATAAAGAAAGGGCAGCAGTATCATTTAGCCCTTCCTATTGAAGCTGATTCTAAAGAAAATTTGTCAGACACTTTAAGCAGTATTAAACTTTCAATACTTTCTTTGCATTCAATATCAGTGAAACTAAATTTACGATCTATTAGTATCGCAAAAACTTCACAAGTTAATCATATAGGTTGGAAAGAAATACGTGAAATTCTAATTTCAACTTTTTCGGATTCTTCTACCAAAATTATAATATGTACAGGAATAGTTCATTACCCAACAAAAGAACAGCGAACTCAATTACTTGAAGAGGCACATTCTTCAGCTTTAGGAGGTCATAAAGGTGTTACAAAAACTTATCATCGAATTCGTCAGAATTATTATTGGGAAAATATGAAAATTGATATTCAGAAATATATTCAACAGTGTTTGCAATGTAAAATTAAAAAATTAGTTCGCGTGAAGACAAAAAATCCCATGATAATAACGGACACGCCTGGAACCGCATTCGAAAAAATTTCAATGGACATAGTTGGCCCACTTCCACAAACAACAACAGGCAACGTAAATATCTTAACTATCCAAGATAATTTTACAAAATATGCTTTAGCTTTAGCAATTCCAGACGCGAAAGCTTCAACAGTAGCTGATATTTTTGTTAAAAAATTTATATGCATTTACGGTTCCCCAAAAGCAGTTTTGACTGACCAAGGTTCAAATTTTTTAAGTAATTTAATGAAAAGAATGGCAAAGCGTTTTAGAATTAAGCAATTTAAAACAACAGCATTTCATCCACAATCAAATGGGTCTCTTGAAAGATCACACCATGTGTTAGCTGAATACCTCAAACAATTTGTTTCAAAAAATTCCGAATGGGACGATTGGCTTGAATTAGCCATGTTTTCTTACAATACAAGTGTCCACGAAGGTACAAAATGTACGCCATATGAATTAGTTTTCAGTAAATTAGCTCGACAACCATCAAATGAACCACTATCAAAGCAAGAAAAATTGCAAACTTATGACGATTACCTAACGAATTTTATAACAAAATTATATGAAATGAGAACTCAAGCGAGACAAAATTTAATTGTGGCTAAAGAAAAGTCAAAAATATATCATGATCGAAAAATTAATCCATTAGAAATCAAAACTGGAGATAACGTCTTTTTATTAATTGGAAAAGAACCTAAGAAAAAATTTGATGATCAATATAAAGGCCCTTACGAAGTCCTAGAAATATTGGGAAAGGGAAACGTGAAAATTGACATAAAAGGCAAACCTGCAGTGGTCCACGTCAATAGACTTAAACGTTCACACATAAAATGTCAAACCATTAATAATTAAACAACAAGCCCTTATCATTTCAATTTCAGATGGATCCCATCCACTGTCAGCGTATAGACTCTCTTATCGTCGTTTTTATGCATCAAAGTGATCTGCTCATGTTATGGCCATATTTATTTCATACGGAAATTTTCGAAAGAAATGACAGTGATATTCCTAAATGGGCACAAAACTTTAGAAGCATAAAAACAACTAGGGATCACAGAAAAAACGGAAGATAAACTTTACATCGATTTCCGACGAAAGATTCTCTGCAACAAAAATTAACTTCACAGGATAAACTTTACACAAATATCGGTTAAACTTTCTTTTGTTTTTCATGACAAACACATGTATTTTGAAAGACGCGAAGTTGGCTGAACAAAACTTTATCGCTCTAAAAAATTTCCTGCAACAAATTTTATTCTTAGATTTTTCTGTGATATAATCCTTCAAATTAACACCGTCTTCTACACTAACTTTTGTTTTCTTTTTACAGGCTTTCGAGAAGCACAATGAACTAAAAACTCCAACTTTCACCTGGTATCTTTGTGATATTATTCCTAGTAACCCAATCCGATTTAAATCCTTTCCGATGAATATCATTGTTCGTCTCACATTTTTCGTCCCACAGGATCTAAGAAGAGATCTGACATTTGCAATGAGAGTAGTCACAAAATTGATACCAAATCAATAACTTATTTTCTTCAAGAAATTTCGTCAATTTCTATTCAAATATATAATATTTACATTTCAAAAAATAAATAAATAATATTAAAAAAATGATCCATTTTCACAAAAAGTTCAGAACACATTTGAAAATTTAGAGAAAAATCAAGATGCTTCTCTTTATTTAATCAGAGATAATTTATTTCTTATCTTAATTTGACCTTTCCAAAAATTATAAATCTTTCTAAAACCATCTCAAGGGTTGAAGACTTTAACAAATATGTTGATCTTAACGCCAAGTTGAATGACTCTGCTTTCGAAAATACACCAGAGCTTCGTTATATGCTCACCCGGGTAAAAAAATTTTGGTATGGGATTGATCTAGGAAAACATCTGTGAAATCGTATGGGAGTGATCTCTCAGATAGTATAGTAAAAGTATGCCATTTGAGACGATCCCATACTTCATGTATATTTGAATGAAGTATAGTGGATGTATAGCTCAAATATTGGTAAAGTATAACAATGTATAGTTGAAGTATAGGGGAAGTATTTTTAAAGTATATCTGAGAAGTATAGCTGCAGTATAGATAATGTATAGCTGATGTTCAGTCAAAGTATAGCTGAAGTATATCTTTTAAGTATAGCTCAAGTATGTACTTCATGTCTAAAGTATAGAAAAAGTATGGCTACAGTAGGTACAGCCATATCGTTGCTGATGATAGATAATCAGATATCTGAAATACATGAAAATAGAAATCCAGAATCATGATTTTCATAATTTCAAAGGATATTGTTTAAAAATTCTAAAATAATTAAAATGCTATTAATATTATGTTTATAGGATTCAAAGATTCTGGATCTCTTACCAATATATATGACATAAGAGTCATATAAGTAGTCCGTTATGTATCCGTTGAATATTTTATATCCTCACGAACAATATTCAAAATATAGTTGACTTGCGAAATCAATTTCAATCGCGAACTTTTGAAATTTTTAGACGAGCTGTCATTCATGATACATTGTGTTTTATCACGTTGCTAGGATATCTTGAAGAACAAATGAGTACAATTCTATGTCCGATACTTCTGCCATACTTAAGTATAAATGAAGTATAATCTGTACTTCTGCTATACTTAAGTATAGATGAAGTATATCCTATACTTCAGCTATACTTAAGTATAGAAGAAGTATATCCCATACTTCAGCTATACTTTAGCTATACTTTAGATATACTTCAGCCATACATCAGCTATACTTTAGATATACTTTATCTATACTATTTCAATATACTTGAAGTATGGGATCGTCTCATTTACCATACATTTTTTATACTTTGGGAAGTCAATGATTGATCACTCCCATACTTATGATTTTTACTCGGGCAATCTCGGGGGTTGCCTGAACATGGCCTTGTGCATATATCGCCAGCAGCGAAACGTAAACAGGCAGGGCCGCCTGAATCGTTTCCACGACATTGCGCAATCTACTTGACTGCGGAGTAACGCAGTGCGTCCCTTCATAGGCGGAGTCGCAACCGTCTCTCACCCTGCCCCCTGAGAAACTGTAGGGACGAGCAATTCTAGGAATTGCTAATATCGCCTGCAGTCGCGCGAGCATATAACGAAGCTCTGGTGTATAACAAAAGGTCAAGAAGAGACTCTATTATTTTGTCTGCTATTTCCCGAATCTTTTCTTAATTTTGAACAAACATCTCTGCTTCTTGTTTCTTTAACATTCTTGCGTTTTCAAAAATTAAATATTTTTACAGTGAAAAACTGTTTACTTTTTATGTTAACTATTACTTCACCTGGTCTATCTTAAACGTTAAAGCACCTAGACTCAGTTTTACCACCCTCCCTGAAGAAAATCCATCCTACACCCACAACACGTATTCGAATTTTTCTTATAGTCCTCAATACATTTTTTGTTCTTTTCACCTTTTTATTCAAATTTATATCACTCATAGAAGCAAACTATGTTCTTATCTGTCTCTATACTATTAGAAGAATATTTCTTGCAAAATAACCACTTTTGTCAATGTAAAAATTATTTTTCTAATAGGAAGCTTTATAATTCTTCTCCTTCTTTATGAGTAGTTATTTACACTATACTATGTAAATCCAATTTTATAGTTTTTATATTTAACCTCGTAAATACATATGTATCTATTTCATGATGTTAACGTAAGATTGGATGATCGTTTTTAAATTGATGTGTAGAATAATAATTCCGAAAGAGGACTCGGATGCTGATACTGAAATTCTGGAAAATAATGATTAAATGTAGATCAATCTCATATTTTTCACTTGTTACCATTATTATTATCATTAAACGTACAATTGTATTTAAAGAAGTACATTTCGGGAATTTCTGTATGTAAGTACCATGATTATAATCACAGTAACATTGAATTTTCACCTTGCTTTCTTTTTCAAGTACATTTCAGTACAGTTGCACGATTTGTATATTTTGTAAATTCACGAATTATGTTCATATGTATCTCTCTCTCTCTCTCTTATTCTTTTTTTAGCGAAAATATTTGTACGCGTTTTAGTTTTTAGATGTTTTTAATATGTTTGTAAAAAGATGCCAATTTGTGAATGCCAATACATTCTTTGGAATATAAACACAATTTTATTATGACAACGCTGCACATGTAATTAAATCTTACTTTAAAATTCACTACGAAAATTAAAAAAGTTTTGCTAATTACTGGTCAAATAAACACCATTCAATATATAAATACCAGATAGTTCAATTCAATTCCCAATGCCATGTTATCTACAAATCAAAATATTGCTGTTTCTCTTTTACAGATAACATGGCAATGGAAAGAAACCTCGCAAAATCTTCAGCAGTACAAACGCTTAACGAAATAAGTGTCGAATATGATTTTTCGAAACCTATTTTTATTGTAAAGACACTAGGTCATAACGCCGAATTGCCACCATTTGAGGCTAAATGCATAATGCATAAAAATAATGTAAAATATCTATATGAAGGTGAGCCTGCATCTACAAAAAAGGCTGCGAAGCAAAATGCTGCTCGCCATATGTTAAACGCGTTAGCAGAAAAATTTATGTTCTGCGAAGAGAATTATATTGAATTAAAAATCAATGTTAACGAGAATGTAAATGTGCACATAGTTTCAGATGCACAAGTTAGTACAAATAAGAAGAAACTTTATAAATGGTTAAATGCATGCGAAAGGTGTTATGAGAGAGGACATGTAGCTCCACATTGTTTCCGTCCACGTAGAAACTACAAGTTTAATATGTAATCCCTGATCTCAAAACATATTTAACACTACATATATATATATTTTTTTTTGTATACTCATGCTATTTTCACGAATATGGGTAATTCTCCACATACAGGGCACGTTTGTGTCTCGGATCTCTAGTAACTAAAGTAAGTAGTGTTTTTTTCTAAAACTTGGCTAACTTCTTCATTTTAGGATGATACAAGACCTCCGTAAAGAAAAATCAAGTCACATCATCGTATGTCTTAGCAAAATGCTCTCAAATACTCAAAAAATGCCTTTTTGGGATGTCTCTACGTACATGGCGCCAAGTTTAGAGACGTGTATTTAATACATAGTGAATTATCTTTGAAATTCTAATTGATAGTTCGAAAGTTTGACTGAAAAGCTATCAAATTCATAACAAATATTTTAATTTATTTGATGTATTAGAAGAGAAAATTCAATTATACACGTGTCTCCCTAAATGTTTCCGATGGTTACGGTAAACGAATCTCCCATACCTTTCATCAACTTTTCATCATTTTTAAAGTCTTATCTTCTCACAATATCTCGAACAAACGTCACACTACTCATTCGTCAAAACTTCATAACAAAAAAGTAAGAACTTTTTTTGCAAAGTGAAAGAATGTAACCTAAAATGTAGCGTATTTTTATCAGTATCGGATACCGTACCCGATAAGAACTTTCATAATTCGTAATAAATATCAATGAAAAGATGACAATTCCGTGTAGCAAATAATAAAAGAGTTTTTGTCAGGAGGATTTATTAATTACTTTTGTTTTCAAAGTGTAAAAAGTAATTTTGTATGGTTTTCGGTTACCGTAACATCGGATACCATAACCTGTTTTTCGCTGTCAGGGACGAAATGGAGCTAATCGAACCCCTCTTCCAAATAATTTTATTAAAAATTAACGTCAATCGAGAATTAGTTAATAAATGTAAGAGAAATGTAAGAAAAATCTAATTTGAAAAAAAATTTCAAATTTGAAAAAAATATATAATTTTGGAAAAACTTTGAATTTTTTAAAGAAAACTATTCTTCCCTGCCATGTTACGTTTAATGTGTGCATATTTTACAGTCTTGTTTTACTTTACATACCATCAGAGAAAATCACCCGCAAAATCAAAAATTGAAAACGTTTTTATGTGCTACAGGTCCTTCAAGTGAGAATTAAGCGTGAATAATTTATAGGGCCCCTTTCTTAAGGGCCAATGAATCTAACCATTATGAAAAAAAAAATTTTTGAAACATTTTGCCAAAAAAAGTTGCCCTTCCCAAAAGTTCCCTGTCTGTGGAGAATCACCCATATAAACTTACATATAAGACATAATTGTGTCTAGTGTTTTTGGGTGATTCAAACCAATCTATTCAGATTATTACAATTATAAAAAAAAAAAAAAAAAAAAAAAAAAAGACGGATAAAGGAAGAAGTGAGAGGTTGGTTTTTGGTTGACTTTTTCTCCTTTTCTCCCTCTTTTTTTTCAATCAGTTATTTTTGTCTCTAAAAAGCCGAAAAGTGAGGCAATTTAGGGGTCTACTTTTTATTTTTGAATCTTTTTCATGCTTATTTTGCAGAAAATTATTCATGATAAAATGGATTTCTGTTCGATCTTAATTTTTAATCTAGTATTTATGACGACCCTTCTACCATACGTTCGAACGCGGAAGTTCGCTCCATGTGGGACTCTGAAGCCCCACTTGAATGCTTCACCCCGCGTTCGACTTAGGGGGGAGGTGTCACGTCCCGTGACGTATATATATGTTAATATATTTATTCATATG
>CAKNXH010050926.1:0-17356 GCA_932178445.1 Andricus quercusramuli
CTTTATCTCGCTAAAAAGCATGTAGTTTTTCATATAATTAATTTCCTAAGACAGGCCCGCCTTGAGAATTGTCACGGTCATTAATAATCAATAAACAAGAAGGTAATTTTGAAGTTATTTTAAGCGTAGTTTTGCATAAACAAACGCCTTTTATACAAAGCCTTCACGCAGAGATGATTCGATAGAGAATTATTTACTTTATGTCGTTAAACAGAGTAGTGGTATCATCCCGGTTCTGGATAGATTAGTGTTAGTGCATGTCCGTGTGAGGTTTGAGTTTGTATTTTTGTGTATGTGTGATTGCGTATGGAGAGGGATGATGAGTCATGTTTTGCTTACGTCATAAGAAAATACCAAGGAGGTGAATCATAATATCACCCTTTGATATGAGCTGTGAAAGGAAGATTACCCCCCCCCCCCCTCCCCGTTTCCTATGTCGTATTTTATAGGTACTAAAGAATTTAATATAAAAACAATGGTATCAAGTTATATAGAACTCAAAGAATTGTTTTCAAAATGGTGTCATGTTACATGTATTACTGAGAAAAATATCGCCCTTTGCTATGAGCTGTAAAAGAAAGAGACCCCAGTTTTCTATGTGATATAGTTATAGGTATTAAGGAATTTAATATAAAAACAATCGTTTCAAGTTACATAGAATTCAGAGAATTATTTTCAAAATGGTGTCATGTTACATGTATTACTGAGAAAATGACGCAATGTTACATGCTTTTTATGCAAGTTCGAACAAGTTTCGCTTGTACACGTCACGCAAATTGCGGAAGTTGGTGATATGCGTCTCATATTCAAACCCATCATCCCTTTACCAATGCCGCTTATGTGATATTATAATTATAATTGTACCAGGAATTTTTAACATAAACAAAGGTGTCATATTACATTACAATCATAAGGAAAGAACCGTTTTTTATCATGGACAATTCTAAGAAATTATGATTAATACCCTAAAGAATGTATAACAATAACAATATCAGAGCTATATAAACCCCGCACAGCCCTTAGCCTTGTCAGTTGAACATCAGCATATATGCAGAACACTAAGAAGCATATAGAGCTTAAGATTCGAATCGAATTATTTTTAAAAAACATTCAAGAATTGAAACAGTTAATAAAAGTTTGTTCTAACGTTCAAGATATATCAAAAACATTAAAAAACTTAAAACTAAGTGACGTGAATCTTTCTAAAGATTAATTAAAAAGTTTTAAAATAAAATTTAAAACTTATATTGTGAAGTGAAGAATCTTTTGAAGAATAAAGAAATGGACTTTACTAAACTCAATGCTGCTAGCTGCGTGCGAGTTTTTCTTCCCATCAAGAAGTTGAAGGAACTGGAAGTGAATAAAAGCCTGCAGATTACAGATGTCAGAAAAGCAGCAACTAAATTTGGCGTGAGAATTGTCATAGACATCGAAAATAATTATACAGTGTACCTTCCTGGAAGACTGCAGAAACTTTTTTCTGAAGAGCAAGACTTATTCAATCAATTTCAACAATCGTGCAGTTCAAAGCAGTTGTTCATAAAATATTTTGGAGGACAGTGCAACGAGATCAAATTTTCAGAGAGTGCTTAAGCTCTTAAGATTTGATTTAAGACACTGCTATGTCTTATACACCGCAAAATCTGTTGATTTTTGCAAAAACTTATAATTTAGATCCATCTTTTACGAAACAAATAATTGTTGGTGCAGAATTAACAAGTGATAAAAATTTAATGCCAACTGTGAAGCTGACAAGCAGTCACCCCAGAACGTGCATTTCTCTACAACCCGATGAATGGAAACAGCTTCAAAGTTATTTTAAATATATATCATTATATTTAAATGGACACTATGCGCAATTAAATAGGGAAAGAAGAATTGATTTTCCAAATTTTCGATTAAATTTTGTAATGAAAAATGATGATTATTTGGTAACACTGGAACGAGTAGAAAAATCAACTAGATCGCATTATCCATTCTCAATAAGGAAGACAACATTCAGCATCCTCAACGAAGTTGTTCTCTGTGTGAATCAGCATCTACATCATCTAGTACACACACCGCTTAGAAGAGTGAAAGACTCTATTGTTGAAATTGTCGCGCAAGTGATTTCTGGTGAAGTGAAATCACCGAATATTGAGAGTGTTGCATTAAATGTGAAAACACATCATGAAAGTTTACTAAAAAATGTTTTAAAAAAAAGACCATGTTCTATGCATTCTGATAAATTGTTTTTAGAATTGATTACTTTTCACTTAAAAAGTATTTCTGCAGAAATTGTTAATTACACTTTACCTCAACATCTCAAAGCAGCTGAAAACTTTTTATGTTCAAAAAGAAAAGCTTCTTGATTATACATTTTTGTGTTTGTTTGTATATAGTTCAACGATGAAAAAATCACTTCGATGATGATTTATATACGTTTTTTGTAATGGTAGAAAAAATAGCATTATTTTTTCAATAAACAAAAAACGAAAATTCTAAACTAATATGTTTTCCTTGTGTTTATTTATTTTAGTAATAATTTAAAAAATATATAATAAGAATAATAATAAGGAATCCATGGGTTTTAATAATAATAATAATAACAATATATAAGATTAAAAATATCTTTATTGAAAAATAACTTAGTCTTAATACATTTTGCAATATTTTACAAGTCAGACTTATTTACCCAGCTATTATGAGAATCATCGAAACCTAACCATTTTACAAATATCTTATTCTTGCTTCTTTTTATTATTTTTTTAACAAGATAGATATCAGAATTTTTTACTTTAAGTAACTCTTCTTCGTAAAAACAACCCATAATAGGTTTATCTTGATAATCTTTAAGCATGTATGTGACAGGTATAGTATTTTTTATTTCGCTTACTGTAAATATTTCAGTAGTCCAGTTCGGTGTATAACCTTTTTCAAAAACATGTTTAAACTTACTTATTCGAACCTTTTCATCAACTTTAAACTTTGATTTCAGGTTCACATTTTTAATTTGAAATCTCTTGTACACATTCAGCAATAACCTTTTTTCATGTTTAATTGTAACATCTTTTGGTTTCATTCCGATAGTTCGATGCTTATCATTATTGTAAGAAGACACTAAATTAGATAAAATATTCAGCCATTCATAATTTCCTTGCAGACTGAAGTGCTTCCACATTTTGTTCTTCAAAGTTCTATTAAATCGCTCACAGATTGATGCCTTTAAATTACTATAAGTGGAGTACAAATTAATTCTATATTCTTTCATAAGATTTTGAAAATGAGAGTTGTAAAATTCTTTTCCTCTATCCACTTGTAAATTCTTAGGTATACGTTTTCCTATGAG
Organism: Andricus quercusramuli; assembly: GCA_932178445.1. Lineage (NCBI taxonomy): Eukaryota > Metazoa > Arthropoda > Insecta > Hymenoptera > Cynipidae > Andricus > Andricus quercusramuli. Next base: position 3,329 of record CAKNXH010050926.1, read on the forward strand.
AACAGACTTCATTGCAGCAGTAACGTCTTCACCTTTCTTAGATTTCACAGGAACAGCCCAAGCAAATTTTGAAAATACATCGATAATGGTCAATACGTATCTGTAACTATTATTCTCTCGTTCATATGGTTGCATTTCCACAATATCAGCTTGCCAACTTTCATCTATTTTTCGAATATCAACATGTCTGCGAGGATAGTTTCTGCGTGCCATTTTATGAAGCTCGTTCACCAAAGCTCGTCTTTTCACCTCCATTTTCAAGTACGCTCAGTCTGGCATTCAATTGAGAAATGACTGTAGAATTACGATACACCAGTTCTTGTTTTGTATCAACATCAACTTGCAATTTTTTTTAATTTTTATTTACAGAACTCTCTAGAACTTCAATCATCATATTATTATTAACTATTTCGGTTCGTAAAGAAGCTATAACTTCACACAGGGTGTTGGTTTCATGTAATAATAAATTTTGCATAAGATATAAATTGACTGCATCACTTTGATCTTCAGCTTCAGCGACATTACATAACCTCTTTTTATCTATATTATAATGACCCTCAGGTGTAATCTTGAATCCAATTCCCGGAGGACCGCTACTCATAGACTCAGCTCGTTTTAAATGACGTCCGAATACGTCGAGACTCATCGTAAGAATGGCATAAATTTTTCGAAACGTTGTTTAATATATAATTCCATCTTCACGTAATTCTTGAATGATTGATATAATTTCGTTTGTATGACTACGATTTCCAGCTGCTTGGGAAGCTAAAAGTAATCGAAGTCTATCTATTAACTCATTGGGATCGTCCCAGTAAATATAATCCTTCGGTTTTTCCTTCTCATCAACAACCACGTACTGTGGAATTACACCGCTTCCAGTAGAAGAGTTCTTCTTACTTTGTTGTTTTTTTACAGATTTTGGAGATGAAGAAGATACAACATTTTCTATAAAATTTTTAAATTTAAAAGTCTTATTCTGACGTACAGCCTCATTTCTACTGTAATGTTTTCGATGCGCATTTGTTGTATTTATAATTTTACGCTAATTTTCAAAATCATTTCCACTTACATAGCTTTCTTTAGGTACTTTCTTGAAGAGGAGTTCAAGTAAGCCTTTAGTTTGAGGTAAATGTAAATCACCTACATTGATATAGTTTCCATCAAAACTTATCGGTGAATCTCCAATCATTAATCTGCCTTTTGATAGTTTTCGCACGCCATACACATTATCCATAACTTTATTTCTCTCCCCTAACAATATGAGATATTTGTTCACAATATCGTTTTGTGAAGTGTTAATTGTTGATTCTAAATCTTGTGAATTATTAGCTGTTTTGTATGAATTTTCACCAATATCCATTTCATCATCATCAAAATCATCATAGTTATATTTTTTTTCATCCCTTGAATCATCCTCGTATTTATTTTTCACCTCTTTCTTCTCTGTTATCGAATCCAATTCCTTAACAGTCTTAAACTCGTTAACTATTTTCTCAAGTGGTGAAACAATCGGTTTAAATGTATTGTTTAAATTGATTTCAGCACTTTCTTTTCCTAATTTCAATATTTTATGTTTATTTCGAATCGATTCACTAGCTCTTGTGATTTCATGTAAAATATCTCTTTGCTTGAGATAATTCTCTTTTCGTGATGACATGTTGATGCCACTAAGTTAGAAATGCTACTAATTTTAACTGATAATTATAAACCTTATATAAGATTTACTTGTCCACGTTTATGAAACAATCAAATCCTTTTCTATATCTACCACAATTTAATTCACTATCTTTATCGATCACAATAAATCCATGTTTATGGTTTTTCCAGCATGCTATACATAATTCTCTAAACTGTGCATAAGACATGTCTGTATTAACATGATCATTATATATATGCTTAAGATTCATCTCATCTTGATTAAATAGTATTATCAAATTAAAGTTATCACGTACTAGATGTTTAGGAATGCGTGCATACGTTTGACACAGGTAGAAACAGTCAACGTCTCGGTGTCTACCCATAGAAAAGAAGGCTTTTATATTATCCTGCTTCTCGCATGCAACGTCATCGAATACGAATATTGAATTGGATTTTGCTTCATTCGGTGTGATCACCTCTTCATGCTCATTATATGGAAAGTACTCAACGCCATCTACAGACTGCAGAACCGTTTCTAAGAACTTATATTTTGGTTGATTTAACGACTTTGAGTAAACATATACGTTCTCAAATCTCAATCCATTCGGATGTGTTATTAGAGCAAGAAGGACGTTAGTTTTCCCACAATTGGATGGTCCACAAAGTACAGCTCACACACTATCTGGTAGTAAATCACCATGTCGTTTCTTTTCTCCTGTATTATGCGGCTGTGCAAGTACATCAAAGTTTAAAATTGGTAATTTCATTGACTGTGTTTTAAACTCCATAACGTTCAAGCTACGACTGACATAAAACTATAAATAAAACGTTTATATAGATTAACGCTTAGTCGTAAACTGAAAGTCATACTGATATGATCGTACACGTAGAGAAAAAGAAAGCTAAAGTCAGTCGTCAAAGGACCCTGAAAGAGGCAACACGCGGTAACGGTTTAATTAACAGAGTAATTAATAGTCTGCCAATAGAATTGCATCTGCCTGGTTATCAATATTGTGGACCAGGCACAAAGTTGTCAAAACGCATTGCGCGAGGTGATCCAGGAATTAATCCCCTGGACGCAGCTTGTAAGCAGCACGATATCGCCTATTCACAGAATAGAGAAAACGTTGGAGTGAGGAACGCTGCAGAGGAGGTGCTAGCTGAGAAAGCTTTTAATCGTGTGTTAGCTAAAGACGCGCACATCGATGAAAAAGCTGCTGCGTTGGCTATAGCGAGCGCAATGAAAGTAAAAGCGAAGTTCGGTATGGGGCTGAAAGAGAAAAGGAAGAATAAGACCATTTTTTCATTAAATAAAATTGTTAGGGCAGCCAAGAAATCTATGATATCCAGCCCAGATGCGCGAAAAGTGATTAGCTCTGCCTTGAAAGGTGCGCGTGAAGCTGTCAAAAAAGCTGGTGGAAAAAAAATTTTTTTTAAAGAGCCTCGCATCATAGCTGTACCATCTAAAATTGGTGGCTTTCTTCCCTTTCTCATACCTATGTTTGCAGGTCTCAGTGCCACAGGGGCGTTAGCCGGTGGAGCTGCGGGTATAACCAAAGCTATTAATGATGCAAGTGCTGCTAAGCGAGAGCTTGAAGAAAGTAAACGTCATAATAAAACAATTGAAGCAATAGCTCTAGGAAAGGGTTTATATCTTAAACCTTACAAGCAAGGTTTAGGACTACATTTAAAGAAAAAAAATTTGAAAAAAACTTCGAAGAAAAAAATTTTGAAAAAAACTTTGAAGAAAAAATTTTTGAAAGAAAACTTGAAAAAAAAAAGATCAATCAAAAAACTAATTTTTAAGCTACCACGTAGAGCGTTAACCGATTTCGATTTATTCTAATACGCGAAATCCATAAAAATTCCGTATTTCCGTGGAGTTTTTATGCGAAATGACTTACCAGCACGCGGTCCTCATAAACATGAATCGGCTATTGTTAATCTCGACAGTAAAGACGGCCCGGGCACACATTGGGTGGCCTATAGAGAAATCGGTAACGAAGTCATTTACTTTGATAGCTTCGGGAATCTTCGACCACCCTCGGAAGTTATGAAATATCTCGGTGTTGGTAGCGTAAAATATAATCATGAAATATATCAAAATTATGACACGTTTGTATGCGGACATTTATGTCTCAAATTTCTATGTGATCAACTGAGATCGCGAAGTATGTACAATCTATATAAGAAAGTATATTAATTATCTCAAGTCAGTCAAATCTTTACCGTCATGAACGATACATCATCATTTACTTTGACTTTATCGGGAACTTCGTCTACACTAGAAACGCAATATTTTCCACCAATCGAACTTTTACCTAATCACAATTACGCTCTTGGACTTGTAGAATTTCTAACCTTCAATTCGATTCCGAACATAGATGCCGGTGAAAATGCGTTTTACGTAGGTGAGGAAGAAATTGTTATACCTATAGGTAGTTATGAAATAGAGGATATTCATAAATATCTTGAAAGTGTTTTAATAAAAAAGGGTATTGATATTAATATTCAACCGAATAGAAATACATTGCGCAGTGAAATAATTTGTAACAGAGACATAAATTTTAAACCAAAAAATTCGATAGGTCGTCTTTTAGGTTTCAATTCACGTATATTGACAGCTAATCAGATTCATATATCTGATCAACCAGTATCTATAATCAAAATAAACTCCCTGCGAATTGAGTGTAACATTACCACAGGAGCGTACATTAATGATCATAGGGTGCATACTATTCATGAATTTTTTCCCTCTGTTCCGTCAGGATATAAGATAATAGAAGTTCCGTCACACGTCATTTATCTTCCAGTCGCCGTTAAAACCATAGATTACATTCAATTACGAATAGTTGATCAAGACGGACAATTGGTTAATTTTCGCGGGGAAGTTATAACAATAAGATTACATATTAAATCAACGCGGTAAAAGAAATGGGAATTGTATATAATAGGAGAGTTGGTTACAGTTATAACAGTAGTGTAACATGTCACAATCAGATCAGTCGCAAACGTACTCTCAAAGCGATAACACGTCAAAACGTGCTATTTCTACGAAGCCTACATCTCAAGCTCAGACCACACAGTTCAAAGAGCAGAGAAGGGAGAGACGTAAAAGATTAAAGAGAATAAAATTATTTTGCTCTTGTGTTTGTGTATTTGTATATCGTAGTATCATTCAGTGTCATGGAAGAGGAAATTTTAAATATTGAGACACCTATCGTCTTTGATGAATCTATCGCTCATTGCGAAGTACATGCCCACCAGCCTTACACCTCATCAACATTCAATAATAGTGATGAAATTCGAATCGCTGTGCAACATCAAGATCTCTGTTTACTTCCTCAAAAAAGTTCGCTTCATGTAAACGGACAATTGTTGCAGTCAGATGGAACTCCAGTGGTTAGAACGGTTTTAGTTAATGACGCTATTTGTCATTTGTTCGAAGAAGCAAGATATGAAATAAACGCAATTGAAATTGATAGAATAAAAAATCTTGGTCTCACAACTCTCATGAAAAATTATGTATCTTTAAATCCTAGTCAAAGCAGAATGATGGAGAACGCTGGTTGGCTTGATTTTTCTGCTGCTAATGATGATAATAAAAAGACATTAACTGATGCAGCTGGTTATTTTGATATTATCATTCCACTTGGGATGATTTTTGGTTTTGCTGAAGATTATCATAAAATCTTTGTTAACGCTAAACATGAACTAATTTTAGTGAGATCAAAAAGCGATGCGAACGCAATTTTACAAACAGCCCCCAATGAAGTATATAAAATTTCAATTAATAGAGTAGAATGGTTATTACCGTACGTGAAACTGTCAGATCAACGAAAAATGAAACCTCTTAAATATATCGAAAGAGATCCTTCTATTTCGATGAGTTTTCGTACGTGGGAATTATATGAGTTTCCCCTACTACCGACAACTTCAAAACATATTTGGACTGTAAAAACATCAACTCAATTGGAGAAACCTAGATATATTATATTAGGGTTTCAGACAAACAGAAAGAATAACGTAGGTGTAAACTCCAGTTATTTTGATCACTGCAACATTAGTGATATCAAATTGTTTTGGAATTCTCAATCTTATCCGTACTGCAATATGAATCTTGATATTGAAAAGAATCAGTATGCTCTACTCTATGGAATGTATGCCAATTTTCAAGCTATGTATTATGGGAAAGAACCGCATCCGTTGCTCACGAAAAGTGAGTTTCTTAAATATGCTCCACTCACGGTCATTGATTGTTCAAAACAGAATGAATCTCTCAAGTTTGGACCGGTTGACATTCGACTTGAGTTCGAAGCTCGAGTAAACTTTGCTGCTCAAACTTCCGCATATTGCTTAATTTTACATGATCGCATAGTTGAATACACCCCAATAAGTGGATCGGTGAAAAAATTGGTATAAAATCGTAGTAATTGAACTTATTTAGTTAGTTTCACTTAGAATGGAGTACGTGGTGGACGCTCAAGGATTTGAGCTGTCAAGTAATGAATTTGTGTTAAAAGAATTAGCTATATTTCCAATAAATGAGCATTCTGTAAAACCTTTTAGTTTTCTCTTTCAATCTCCTTGTGAATGGAGCAGCTTATCTGCGAAATGTAAAAAAAGTAACACCTGGCTGAAATACAGTTTTCACGGTATTCCGTGGGAATGTGGTGATATGCTTTATGATTTAGGAAAAATAATATTGAACTTTGTTTTAAAGGATGCTAGTAAAATTTATGTAAAAGGTTCAGAAAAGAAAGAGTGGTTAAAAAATGTAATTAAAAAAACAATGAAAATTATTGATATGCATGATTTAGAGTGCCCCTCGATAAACGTGTTACGCAAGATGTCCAGTACTAATTTTGAATGTCCACGTCATACGAGTGCAAAGAATTACAGTTGTGCGTTGCAAAACGTAATAATATTAGAAAACTGGTTATCTAAATCTTTTATCATCGATAGGATAGAAAAAAATGTATAGTTTATAAGCATAACAAAAAGTGTATGGTTTTTTAAGTTTTAATAAAAATTAAAATCTTTAAAACGAAAAAAACCTGTTTTTTTATATATATTCCTTCACATTTTAGAATAAGAAATAGTATTTTATTTTACTCATTCTTTTATTCTATAGAGTTACTCTACACACTGAGTCTTTTGTCTGCGGTATCAGCTGATTGTACTAGGTCAGGAATCAAAACATATTATGTATAAGGCTTACTCTTCGACTCAATGCTTTTAAGCAGATGTATTCAAATCTCATTTATAACAGTTTTTTCATTATTGATAATTATAAGAATAATAATAACAATAGGGGTGAGGGAAGGTTTTTCGTAATTTGATTATGAACTAAAATGTAATTATTGGAATTCATTAAAGGTGTAAATTAATCAAAAATTATTTAAAAAATAATGTTTAATTAATTTTCATTAAAAAAATTATTTTGAAGAATAAAGTTTCAATACTTTTGATCAAAAGTTGATTTGAAAATAAAGTTCAAATAATCTTTATTTAAAAAATTTTTATTTTGAAAATGAAGTTTTTAAATAATTTTTATGAAAAATTATAAAAGGTTTTTTTAATTTTAGGTTGTATATACTATTAAAAAAAAATTTAGTTCAATTTGCACTGTGTTAACAGTTTAGTTCATAAACAGATTTTTTGTTAAAACAAGAAAAAACAAGTTTTATATTTTTAACATATTTATTTAAAAAATCATGTAAAAGAACTTGATAAAACAACAATATTAACCTAATAATATTCTTTTCTGAAGAACTTAAAAATTGCATATTACAGACTATAATATATTTATATTACTGTTAAAAAAAATGTTTGCAATTTTAATATACATTTTGTATATCAAATCTAAAACTCGGTATACGAAATATTCATTAAGAGGCTGCATATTGAATTTCATACACATGTATGTATTGATAAATTCTTAGGAAAGTCAGATCATTTTTACTTTGCATAAATTTAAGAAAAAATTTACTGTAATTTTCAATTCTAAATAATAAAGTATAATTTGTTTTCTACATAAACATTAATTCACTATGTTTTTGAAATTAAAAGTACAATTAAGCGAGTAATTAAGACATTTATCCTAAAGCAGTGGTACTCACGTTCAAATTTTGATATTCACAGTGAATTTTGAAAAAGTTCACTCGTACTCTGCACTTTGATTATAAATAAGAATTTATTCGACGAATGTTTTGATTCTTATTTTAGTTTTAAATACTTAGCAAGATATATAAAGCTACAAAGAACTCATGATTCTATTGTAAAAACAAAAATAGCGCTGAAAAATTAAATAAATATATTTACTTGATTTATCAGTGATTTTTTTTTGTTTTTACAATAAAATCATAGATTTTTTTGTCACTGCTATTAAAAAAAAAATCACTGAATATTATTGATTTCATAAATAATTTTCACATCATCATCATCATTATCATCATCATCGTTTATTTCAACGATTGAACTATTAGTTTCGAAGAACCCACTATCATTATTAACCGTATCACTGTCGCTGTCACTGTCACTTATCTGTTGTTAATGCTGTTGCTGTTGTTGTTGCTGTTGTTGTTGCTGTTGTTGTTGTTGTTGTTGTTGCTGTAGCTGCTGGTATTGAAAATAAAGGTAATCCTGTTGTGGAAACTGGTGAAAGCGTTGAGTGTTCTGATGTGCTTGGTTCTCATCCTCTAGAACAGTGGTCGGCAAACTTTTTGCTCACTTTTCAGGTCTGGGCAGGCTGGACCCGGCTTAATTTTTTCTGCTACTTTCCGATCGGCTCACGGAGCTCAGTGCGGGTGCGCTCGCCCCGATGGGTGTCCTTTGTCCACAGGCAGGTCAAAGTAAGAAAATTTAAAAACTTTTAATTTTTCAACTAGCGATTTCAAAATAGTATGATCAGCATCTAAGAATTTTTCCGATTCCAATGATATATTACTTGCCTAAGAAAGTTGAAAATTTGAAGGAGTTTAATATCAAAAAACTTCCGCTCAATATTCAATTTAATACTAAATGCTTCTCAAATTTTCAACCTTTATAGACAAATTACATATCGTTGAAATCGGAAAAATTCGCAGATTCCAAAAATATCATTTTCAAATCGCTAATTGAAAAATTAACGATTTTTACATTTTGTCAATTTGTTCTATTTTCCAACAAAGAACCCCTGAGAGAAGGGTCGGTCTGCCCAAGCTCTCAGGTACCTGCCCAGAAAGTATGTCGTTGGGCAGCCCGGGCAGGGTAGCCTGCCCTGGGCAAGAGCGTGCCGACCACTGCTCTAGAACTCGGAACCAATGAGTTGCGCCCAGTTTATTCGAAATCGCCGTCAAACCACTCCCAGACAAATAAACGTCGAATGTAGGATTTCTGTTCGTTACGGCGCAAAGCTCAGTGATTTCCTCAAAAGTGGGTTCTCCTGTTAACACCCAACGTTCTGGGACTATTATGAATGGCGTTAGGTTGATGTAATTAACCGTCATTTTGAAGATACAGCTGAAATAATAAAAGCATAATTATTAAATAATACTTTTTAATTCTAAGCTTATGTTTGAAATTCAAATTTATAATTTAAGTGCATAATTAGAATTAAATTAGTGCAAAAAACGTACTTACTTAGAAAATGATTCCTTGTTGGCTTATTGTGAACTGTTTCAGTGAACTTTAGTGAATGGACCTCTCAGGCTTCCCTAGCCCTTTATAATAGATTTTTTTGTTTATAAAATAATAAAGATAAAGAGCAGATTACGCATTTGAAACTTCCAGAAGGCTCGAGAATATGAAGCGCAAAAAGGAATTTATTCTTATTATGATTTCTGTTAACCTGAACCTTCTTATCTCTCTCTCTTCCCCTTCTAACATACTGATTCTATGATGGATTAATGAGTTTTAGACGTCTCTATCATATATTAGAAGACTTTGCTTTTTTTTTTAAACACCACGGTAAAGTATCAGTTACACCAGGAATGAGTACTCTCTTATCATCCTGCCAACTGAGAACGGTTTTATTTTGCCTAACAGTATACACTTCATGCTTCTTGCTTTGAATTAAGTTTTGAGATTTCTTCAAATTTTGATAAGATAGCAGACATTTTTTATAATCATCAAATGTTATTTTATTCAAAGTAGAACCTCTAACTCCCTTTGCTTTCTTTCCCTCTTTTTCGCCTAAAACTTAAATGCATATAATTTGGATCTTAATCCAACAAATTCCGTCATGATTTTGCCATTATTCTCGTCTTTCATCAAACCAAGAACTTTATTATTCAATAGGCTTATACCGTAAACATTATTTAGCGGATAGTCTGCAGTGTCAAATTTCTTTGAATCTCGCTTAATGTACTCGTATACATCAGGCACGACTATGTGATATATCAAACTATCTGTGTCTGTGTAAAGCAACTTTGCTTGATCGCCAAAATTTTTTTTAATATAATTGTAATGAAAATCGTACATGTATATTTTGGATACATCGAGAACAGTAAATCCTGTGTAAATAGGCTTGTTGAAATTAACTTTTAATCGATCAAGCTCAATTATAACCATATTTTCCTCAAATATGATGCAGCTGTTGAAGTTAGGTTTTGCAATTAAGGCTTTCGCTCCATACGTCCCCTCCCATTTTGTAATAAGTCTAACATCTTTGTATCTTCTAACATTTTCCATTGTTTTCCCAAACACTGAATTACTCATTAGCTTATAAAAGTTTTTTCAAATATTGTTTTAGATTGCGATAGTGTACTATGTATCGTGTTTTTGGTAGTAAGTTTGTTATCAATTTTGGAATTTTACATTCTGAAAGAGGAGGTATGAAGTGCTCTGGGCATAATGGAAAGTCTTTATGTAATTCATGTAATTCCTCTGGATACTCTAAATCAACTTCAAGTATATAACCAACTGGTGAATCATCGGAGATATTGTTAACATTGAAATTGTTCCTAACATTTTCTTCCCATGTGAAATTACTGAATGGCAAAAATTCACTCATAGCTGCACCATATTGATTATTAAGATCAAAGTATAAAAGATAAGACTCTAATATATTTGAATTAAAATCTGAACCCATATACCTATTATTTGCCTTGCCGTATCGATTACAACACTGAGACACACCACCACGAATACCTTTTTCTATAAATAAAATCATTTCAATGTCTGTTATCAAATCAAGTTCAATCCCTGTCATTTTAAGCATTGCATCAAAAGCAAGCCCTGGTGCTGTGTAATAATGTAAGGGATCTAAATTGTAGATAGAAGAACAATTGTATCTAAAATTCTCGAAAATATCAGCTAAGAGACAAACATCTGTTTTCAAATACAAGTCTGAGTATTCACCTAAAGTTTTTATCTCAAATGTATTCCAAACATTACAAGCGTGCAAATAATCCGCCTCAGAAACATTTTCACTATTTAATTGAGAATAAAATGCTGCTTTTGGAGGTAATTGTGTTTCATTTAATTTTTGTAAACTGTCAATATACTCATAAGGGAAGACACCTTTTCTAGTTAGTAAATTAAATTCATTTAAATTTTTGCAGTGTTTCAGAGTAATTTTTTTATCGTCATTTTGCAAATAAGATGCCAACTTTTCAATACTGCTTGGAATAAAACGGAAAGAATCTATAAACCTAAGTTTTACACTTGTACCACTTACATGTTTGGTAAAAGATATATATCTTTCTTTGTTAACAGGGAGCAATGTGAGCTCACCTTCGAAACTTGTGGCAAGAGCTTTTATAAAAAAGTGAGAGTCATAGCCGGATAAATTGTTAAAAACTATTGGAACTATATGAGAATTTTTATAATTTATATTGCAATTCTGATGAGAAGCGCCCCTAAATTTTCCGGTAAAATGGCAATGGTCGCGATGTATAACATCATCAGCCCCTAATGCTTGTTCACATATATGACATGTCTTAGCTAAAGAAAAATCTTGCTGTTGTTTTAACGTTAACTTTTCCATAGGAATCTTCACCTCGATAGACTTTAATTCTGGAGAGCGTGTCATCAAAATTACATTTTAAATAAAAAGCAACACTGTGAGGGACATGCTTTTGATACGTTACTGTGTTGGACGTTACATCATCGTCATCTATCTCCAACGACTGTGCTTTTGCGATAGGATCTAAAAAAGATTCGATGTCGGCATAGACAAAAAATGGAACCATTTCTTTATATTTATAATTTTTAAAACGTAAAATATTTTCACCTACTTTTGGTAATATTATTTTACATTTATTCACCTTTTCACAATCTGATTTGTGATTTAAAAAAGATTTCTCCATTCTAAAATGGCATAAGCACCTATCGCAAAAAAAAGTTTTATGTTCACTACGTGTCACTTGAGTATTCACCAAACGTGAAAGATTTTTTATGAGAGCAAAGTGGTATACTGGTTTGCTTTCATCGTGATTGTATTCAATTTCAGAATTTTCTACCATAAGAAGATGTATTACAGGCTTATTTGACTTTGCTGCACGACTCAAATATATAGGTACAATTTCTTCTTTCTTCCTATTATCAATGTGGTCTATACCATAAATATTGATATTCAAATAGTTCATTTTTTCGATTTTTTTAACATCTTCTAAGGAAATTGGAAAATTTATATCTTCATATTTTAACACAGTTTTAAAGTGTGGATAAGATTTTGTATCTGCAACGTTAGATTTAACAGGATGAAGAGCCGCCATTATAGACCAGAGAAAACAGTAGTGATCATTATTTTTGATATTTATAACAGCATGTTTGTTTTGTATGTGCTTTGATAATTCAATAAAAGTTGATGAACCTACTTGTAATGGTGCATATCTATTAATATTTACATCTAAATTTATTATTTGAATCAATGACCAGCCTGATTTATGTCTCTGAAACTCTTCAACCTGAACCAAAATTTCTTCTTTCACATGATCTTGAAACCAATCACTAAGATTTGTCGATTGAAGAATAATCTGATTATTGGTTTTAAAAAACTTAATTTCCTCAACCATTTTACCTTCTGCTAAGGTTCTGAATTTACCTGCGAAAATTACATTTACCTTCACATTTCCCTCTTTTTTTAAAGTATTCGTTATCCGTGATATAATCATAGATTTCGCATCATTAAGAAAATGATTTAAATCTTTGTGTTTTAAATTGACTATAGAACCAGACCTTATTCTATTCTGAAAAGCTGTTTGCAATTCCTCCCAGTGTATTCTCTCTGCTTTCCTGTCCATGCTACCTCCACCTAACTTCTGGAAGTTTCTAATTTTTCTATTTATCGATTTTAAAATTCCAATTGTTGTTAATATTTTCATTTTCCGACCAACTGATGAATTTTTATTTAACTTTAGTATCTTGTTCAAAAATCTAATATTTCGAGATCCTATTCCAATCCATTCATGAATTAATACTACTGAGGACTTTTCATTCAAGTTTTTGTAAGCTGACTCCATTCAATGAATTAGTTTCTTATAGAAGTTAGAATCCATGTTTCCTGTTTTTGTCTTGTTGATTTTAGCGAAGTCCATTGCACTGATGATTTTCAATATAGGATACCTCACAACACAAAACTATATTGAAAATATTTTTTTCCTTTAAAGGGTTATATAAAATATGTTTCTGGATTCACACTTTTCAAGATTCACTTATGAAAACTTCCTTTTTGTTTAGCGACACTTAAGCACTGATCTTTGAATAAGAAAGAGTAAAAAATGATTCCGACTTTACGTAAAACTTTTTAGTCATGCATATGTATAAGCTGATGTTCAACTGAAAAGGCTAAGGGCTGTGCGGGGTTTATATAGCTCTGATATTGTTATTGTTATACATTCTTTAGGGTATTAATCATAATTTCTTAGAATTGTGCATGATAAAAAACGGTTCTTTCCTTATGATTGTAATGTAATATGACACCTTTGTTTATGTTAAAAATTCCTGGTACAATTATAATTATAATATCACATAAGCGGTATTGGTTAAAGGGATGATGGGTTTGAATATGAGACGCATATCACCAACTTCCGCAATTTGCGTGACGTGTACAAGCGAAACTTGTTCGAACTTGCATAAAAAGCATGTAACATTGCGTCATTTTCTCAGTAATACATGTAACATGAAACCATTTTGAAAATAATACTCTGAATTCTATGTAACTTGAAACGATTGTTTTTACATCAAATTCCTTAATACCTATAACTATATCACATAGAAAACGGGGGTCTCTTTCTTTTACAGCTCATAGCAAAGGGCGATATTTTTCTCAGTAATACATGTAACATGACACCATTTTGAAAACAATTCTTTGAATTCTATATAACTTGATACCATTGCTTTTATATTAAATTCTTTAGTACCTATAAAATACGACATAGAAAACGGGGGGGGGGGGGTAATCTT
>CAKNXH010050930.1:0-12666 GCA_932178445.1 Andricus quercusramuli
GAAGAGTAGGGAAGTTATGGTAATTTATATATTTTGAAAATCGGTTTTTTATAGTAAAACTTTCTTCACTAGCATAATACACAGTTGATGCAAGGATATAAAAGATTCGTTGGTTCGAAACGAATCCATTGACCTATAATAATAATGCATTTTATCAAAGAGTAGGGAAGTTATGGTAATTTATATATTTTGAAAATCGTTTTTTTATAGTAAAACTGTTTTCATTAACATAATTCAAAGTTGATGCAAGAACAGAAAATATGTGTTGATTCGAGATCAATCGACTGACCTATAATATTAAGACATTTTATTGAAGACTATGGAAATTGTGAAATTGCATAATATTTGAAAACACGGTTTTTCATAGTAAAACTTCTTTTCAGTAACATAATTCAAAATTGATGCAAGAACGGAAAAAATCTCTTGATTCAAGGCAAATTGATTGATCTATAATAATAATACACTTTATTGAAGATTAGGGAATTTCTGCTCATTTATAATATCTGAATCATCAGGTTCAAACAGAAAAACTTTTTTCATCGACATAATTTAAAGTTGATGCATGAATAGAAAAGACTTTTTGATCATAAATTTTCAAATAGAGTAATATTATGACAAGTTTTGTGAAGAAATCGTAAAGCTGGGAAAGGGATAGGGTGCGACAGAACTTTTCCTTTCCCTTTTCCAGCTCAAAAAATTATTATTTCGAACCCAAGATTTGATTTGTCTGATTTGTCTTGTTATTTAAAACATTTTTGTATTATTCTGTAATTTTTCATTTTTGGTAAATTTCTATTTTTAAATTGAGCAAAATGAAGACTTCGGTTTGCCTATTATTGAAAAAAATAACTAATGCTTCCTCTATGAGGAAGCAAATACATTTGCTATCGGGAAGCAAAGTGCTCGTGAAATGAGCACCATATAATTATAAATACAAACAAAGTGGAAACACTCGAGATCGAATTCACAGCTAGTTTAACTTGTTCTCGGGGAGCCAGGTGGAGAGTCAAGTTATAACGTCAGTCCCACCCAACTTCGGTCGGGTGGGACTGCCCGAAGAAAATCATAGATGGTTAGTGTTGTGTATACTGAGGAGGGCACCAGCCTTTTGCAGTATAGTAGTAGATGAGGTAATGTGTATATCTCCCCAAAGTTTACGAAACTGTACCAGAATCACATGATGTTTTCAATTTTCCAATTTTTACTAGAGGTTTGGAAAATAATTTTCATAACGAATTCATTTCATTTTCGGGTGAAAAACTTTAGATCAAATCCATTTCAAATGAGGCACTTGTCTACTAGGATGGTACAAAAATTCGACTTTCGATTTTTGGTACTCGTTCCCCCCCAATTTGTTCGTTTCTCGGACAAAGAAATTCCCTATTTTTTTCAATCTGTCAACTTGTTACTAACTTTTTGTAAATTAAAGTTTAGTCACTTCTTGAGGAATGTTTAAGAAATAATTTCCACTCAATAACTTTTTATTTTGACCCCCCCCCCCCCTCCAACCCTCTTGTGCTGTGCCCGGAAAATTAAAAAAAAATGCTAAATAGTAATTTTATGTAAAATTCATGCTAAAGACGGTATTTTTTTCAACATTAATTATTTGTATTCGACAAGTGACAAGGTTCGAAGTGTTTTTGAACTAATTTTCAAGTTTTTTAAAAACAATTATTTGCTTAAATTGAACAGTATTTTTCCCCCTGTAAATCAGGAAAAGTTATTATTTTCTGGAATTACTTACGCAGTTAATGACTGCTAAAAGTGATTTTTTTCGTGAAAGACAGTTTGCAATTATTTAAATAATTAATATCAGTGAATAAAAAGCTACATAGTGTAACAGGGTGTCCAGCGACCTTGAAAACCTGAAATTCCAAGGAATTCGTAAGGATTTCAAAAAATTTCAAAGATTTTAAACGATTTCAAATTTTTTTACAGGATTTCAAAAGTTTACAAAAGATTTCAGAAAGATTTCACAATTATGTCAAAGAATTCATAAGGATTTCAAAAGATTTGAATAGTTTCAAACAAACGCTAAAGATTTCACAAAAATTAAATAAATATTTCATAAAAATTTCGAAAGATTTTAAAAAAATTTCATAAAGGTTTCAGGGATTTCAAAGATATCAAAGATCTTAAAGACTTCACCAAAATTGTAAAAGATTCAAAAAGATTTCTCAAAGATTTCACAGATATTTCAAGATTTCGCAAAGATTTTAAATACTTCAAACGATTTGAACGAATTCGCAAATATTTCAAAAATTTCACAATCATTTCAAAGATTTCAAGGATTTCAATGACTTTAAAGAAAAATTTGAATATTTTCAAAGATTTCATAAAGACGACTTATGTTCGCAGTAAATTAAGAATTAGTTCATTTATGGTTCTGTTTTCTTTAGAAATTATTGGCCAATAAAAAATGAAATGGCTCATTTTTTACATATGTATAAACAAACAGTTATTTCATTATTTGATGTAAAAAAAGAGACCTGAAAAAACTTGATTTCTTGACCTGCGAAACCTGGAAAAGAGCTTGAATGTTAACTTTTTCATTTTGGTATAAAATTCCAGTATTTGGTTAAAAATAACTATTTTGTTGAAAAATCAAATATTTTGTTAAAAAGTCAAGACTTTTTGGTTGAAAGCTCAACTGTTTTATTGAAAATTTATATCTTTGTTTAAAAATTTAACTGTCTTGTTGACAATTTTTTTTAGTGAAAATTTATGTTTTTTATTTAAAAATTCACTTATTTATTTTAAAATTCATGTATTTTGTTAAAAAATTATCCTTTTTGGTCAAAAGCTTATCTTTTTTGTTGAAAATTAATTTTTTTATTGAAAATTCATCTCTGGTTGAAAATTCCACTGTTTTGTTGAAATTTTTTCTAGTGAAAATTTATCATTTTTATTTGAAAATTCCACTATTTATTAGAAAATTCATGTATTTTTTTGAAAAATATGGTCCTTTTATGGTAGCAAATTAAATTTTTAGTTGAGAATTTGTCGTTTTCTTTGAGAATTTATTTTTGGTTAAAGTTTGATATTTTTTGTTTCAAAATTCGACTATTTGGTTAAAAATTCATTTTTCTAAGTAGAAAATTTCAGTATTGGGTTACAAATTAACTGTTTTTTGTTGAAAATTCGTCTATGTAGGCAGAAAATTCGTCCTTTCGGATTCTAAAAAAAAGCTCATTATGCACGGAATTACACTCAATTTGGTTATATTAGCTGCAAAAAATTAATGGATTAAAAAAAGTCACATTAAATTGTTATTAAATTTGAAAAAACGGGGATTAAATGAGAAACTTTGAAATATTTTCGATTCTAGCTTCGTGATTTTTCACTGTGATAAAATGAAGAATCACTAAAAATAGATTTTTTAACAATAAAATCAAATTTTTGGGGTGTATGAGAAAACTTGCATATTACACTTTTTTAATTCCTTTTAGGTCGAAAATTGAAATGTTTTGTTGAAAATTCATTTCTCTGGTTGTAAATTTATCGTTTTAGTTAAAAATTAATTTTCGTGGGTTGAAAACTCAACTATTTGGTTAAAAAATCAACTATTTTGTTGAAAGTTTAATTATTTTGTTGAAAATTTAACTGTTAGGTTGAACAATGAATTATTCTGTTGAGATTTCTTTGTTTTGTATGAAATATCATTTATCACATTTTTCGTTAGGAATTCATATTTTTGTTGAAAATTCAACTATTTTTTGTTGAAGTTTATTTTTTTTGTTCCAAAATTCGATTATTTGGTTGAAAATTTATTTTTCTAAGTAGAAAATTTAAGTATCTGGTAAATAATTAAACAATTTTGTTGAAAATTCAAGTATTTTCTTAAAAAGTCTTCCTTTTGATCGAAATCGTAACTGTTTTGTTCAAAATTCACTTTTTTGTTGAAAATTCATCTCTTTGGTTGAAAATTGAATTTTGTTAGTGAAAATTGATCTTTTTCATTTGATATTTATTAAAAGTTATCCTTTTTTGATCGAAACCTCGAATGTTTGGTTAAAAATCAACTTTTTGTTTGAAATTCAATGTTTCGTGTTAAAAATTCGAATATTTTGGGTTGAGGGTTTAAATTTTTCATTTCAAAATTCGACTATTTGATTGAAAATTCATCTTTCTAGCTAGAAAATTCCAGTATTTGCTTTAAAATTATACTATTTGATTGAAAATTTAAGTATTTTATTAAAAAGTCATCCTTTTTTTGCGAAAACTCAACTGTTTTGTTGAAAATTCGGTTATTTGGACAGAAAATTCTTCCTCTTTGATTAAAAATTTATTATTTGGTTGAAAATGTGCGCAACTGTTTTTCTTAAGTTCAATCTTTTTTGTTTGAAAATTCAATTATTTCGTCCTTTTGGATTAAAGATTTATCTTGTATTGTAAAAAAGTCCATTTTTAATTGAAATGAATAAGTAAATTTTCAAATTAATTTTTTGTTTAGTTTAAAGCTTTTTTTATACGATTTCATATTTTTCACTATTGGAACTGAGTACTGCTTCAGCGAACAATTTATAATTCTATAACTTAGCCAAATTCTAACCAATTCTAATAAAAAAAGCTCATCACACACGGAATTGCACTCAATTTGGTTATATCAACAACAAAAAATTAATGGATTAAAAAAATTGCCATTAAATTGTTATTAAATTTGAAAAAATCAGGAATAAATGAGAAACTTGGAAATATTTTCGATTGTAGTTTCGTGATTTTTCACTGTGATAAAATGAAGAATCACTAAAAATAGGTTTTTTAACAATAAAATCACATTTTTAGGGAGTATGAGAAAATTTGCATATGCCACTTTTTTATTTCCACTAGATCTATGTTTCGTGAACAGTATTTTTTCACTGTAAGAAAGGTTCCTGTTTATTTTTTTATTTTTTCATTTCTTATGTTTGAACATTTTTTCAAACATACTGAAAATTAACCTCGTATTATAACAAAAATTGGAATAACAATATACGAGACTTATTTTTGTACAGACTTACAAGCCATGAATGAGATGTAAAGATATCAGCATAGTGATTTATATGCATAATAATAGTTAGCACCGACTAATGACTGCGCCTATTCATCAACTAATAAAAGCAAAAACACTTCAAGGCGAACTCGACATTTTACTTGACGACACTCCAGTTTCCTTATTAAAATATTTCTTTGTTTCTTTAAGGCGTAAGGCTTAAGGTCTGCTTTTTACTTCTCAAAAGATAAAATCTTTTTTTTTTTAACCGGAAAAGTGCGAAGAATAGGAATTGTTAATAGTCTAGTCAAGTTTCCTTTAGCAAAAGATTCATCAGAAAGTCTCTAATAATATTTTTATTCAAAGATATATTTCAAGGATCATTGACTTTAAAAGAGAATAAAGTAAAATTATTTCCTAAGCCTTAAAATTACATTTCATTTGTGGTTGATTCTGAAAGAATTTGTTCAGATTATTAAATTTTCCAAATAGGAAACGTAATACGTAATCCAAACAATCAGACATTTATAAAAATTTCTAATTTCATCAATATTCTCTAAGCAATATTTGAACAAAAATATTTTTAAAAATCTTTTGATAAATTGAGGTAAACATTTATCCTTGAATTTTGCTAATGGAATTTTCATTCCCTTAAATTCAGAAATTTAGGATAGAACCTAATGAATACGACTTCTTCCAGACTAATAATTTAAATTTTATTTAAAAAATATACGGAAAGATAACGTTTCGGAAACCCAGCTGGCTTCCCTCATCAGATCTTTAAAAAACATTTTGAAAAAATTCCTGGAAAATTTCCCTATGTGTGTGTTCCATAAAGTTTTTATATAGTGCTGTAAATTGATTAGTATTTTTTTTTTATAAATTAACTATTGTGTAAAAATGGTGAAAAAAATAAAAAAATGTTTTGTGAAGACGGAGCAAGTTAAAGAAAAATAAGTTTATAACTTGTTCTCTGCTGAATGATAAGACAATACAATATATTTAAATTAAATTCAATTCTGCGTGCAATGAGCTTTTATTGGTTAGACTTGGTTCTGAATTCTTTTTAATTCTTCGGAATTCCATTGATTTTTTTTAAATTCATTAATCCTACACAATTCAATGGGTTTTTAGCTTCTGAATTCATCCTGAATTCTTCCAAACTCACCTTGAATCATTAGAAATTTCTTTATATTCTTTTGAATATCATTGAATTTTCCTAAACTCAATTTAAAATTACAGTATTCAATTAATTTGTTACAGTTTTGAATTGTTTTCCACTTGAATTTTTAAAAATATTCACCTTGAATTTTTATAAATAAATAAATGGCATTTTTGAGGATTTTTGTATTTATAATGGAGGATTCTTTTAAATTATTGCTAAATCATTTGAATTTTATTTGAATTGTTGTTTTGAATTCTTATGAATTTAGCAGGATTTCGCTCCCCTCATTTCTCTTCATTTCTCCTCCTTGGAAAAAAGTACGACGACAATTTTTAATAGATTTTTTTTTTTCAAATGACCGTAAGGCTTTTAGGTACAACGACTCTGTGCAGAAAATTCATTTTGAATGGTCAAAATTTCTTTATTTAACAACAAAATGAACAATATTTTTTTTCTAACTTTTCCGATGTAACTTTTTTTTTAAAGATCTTCAAATTGATTAAAGAAGAGCTCAAGTCGGTGTAATAACTACCTAGAAATAATTTCTAATAGTTTAGAGTAAGAAAAAAATTGTTCATAATGTTTTAAACAAATTAACGAACAAAATCCATTTTCTCATAATCCGCAGTGATTAGTTATTTAAAACTCATAGTTTTTATATAAAATCTGAGTGAAATTAATGCCCAGTTGCTATCAGTTAGGAATAGCTGCTTTTTGACAAGTATTTAAACGATTTTTATAAACAAATACACAGTTTTCTTGTGTCACAATGAATAGGCTCAATTTTGTTTGCAGAATTAACCAAAAATGTCTTTCCAGTGACTCCTTGTTCTCATTTTTTTCAAATCAATAACTGTTAATCATTTAAACAATATTAATAAACAAATTCTACTTTTCAACATTATTGTACGAATAGGCACAGTTTTTTTACGGAAGCAACTAAAAATATATTTCCAGTCACTCCTAGCAGTAATTTTGTTCAAATTGATTAAAATTATTAATTATTTAAACAATCTTGACAAATAAATGTACATCTCTACCATTTTTTCAAGAATAGGCTCCATTTTCTTAGCGAAATGAACTGAAAATGTATTTTCAATGACTTTTTGCTATGATACGTTGCCACTGGACAAAAACAGTTATTCAAACAATTTTTATAAACAAATGTACATGTTGGCCAATTTTGCATGAATAGGCTCAATTTTTTTCAAAAATAAACCAAAAATGTCTTACCAATGACTCCATCTTGTCATATTTTTCTAATTAAGAAAAGGTGTTGATTATTGAATAATAATTATTATTTAAATGTTATTATTCATTATTAAATTGTTATTATTATTTTATTATTATTTTATTATTATTTATCATTATTTCATTTATTCTCATTGATTCCGCAAAAAATTAATATTTATCATGAAAAAAATGGTCAAACTGTGAATTTGTTTATAAATATTATTTAAATAATCAAGAGTTCATATTAATTGGACAAATATGACAAATTGTCATTGGCAAGACATTTTTGGTTGGTCCTGCAAAGTATTGTGGTCAGGGGAAAGGAGGAGAATTAAGGGGTTGATACGTAGGGGAAGTGAGGGAAAATGAAAGGAGGGGTAGTAGGGGAAGTGAGAGGAGGAGAAGTATGGAAAATGAGAAGAAATTAGGGGATGCAAAGTAGGGGAAGTGAGGAAAAATGAAAGGAGGGGTAGTAGAGGAAGTGAGAGGAGAAGTAGGGAAAATGAGGAGAAATTAGGGGATGCTACGTAGGGGAAGTGAGGGATGGGGAAGTAAGGAAGTCAGGGGAATGTAGGCGAATTAAGGGAAAGGAAAGAAGGAGAAGTGAGGAAAAATGTGAGGAGGTGTTGTAGGGGAAGTAAGAGGAAGTGAGGGGTGGGAAAGTAGGGGAATGAAGAGAATGAAGGGCTGGGGAGAACGGGGAATGAGGGGAGGGGTAGGATGAGGGGCAAAGTAGGGGAGTGAGTGTTGGGGAAGTGTTTTTAGTTTGTTATTAAATAGTGTTATTGTATCGGTCTTCTTATTGCTTAAAAAGTCTGCTGTTATATTTTTAGTTCAGAAGTCGTCTCTTTTGGTTAAAAATTCTATTACTTTGTTAAAAATTCATATTTTTTGGTAGAAATATCATCTTTTTTGTTCAATATTTTATCTTTCTCGGTTGAAAATACAATTCTTCAGGTTGAAAATACAATTACCTTCTAAAAAATTCGCCTTTTTGTATTGAACAATTTTTAAATCGTGTGATAGTATAGTGAGTATTTTTTTTTTCTTTGAAAAATTTACTATAATATTTTTGGTTGAGAATTTAACTATTTCGTTGAAAAATAATATTTTTGGGTTGAAAATTCAGCCATTTTGTTAAAAATCATCTTCTATGATAAAAAATTCAACACTTTTGTTGAGCATTCGTCCTTTATAAATTAAAAATTCATATTTTTTGGTAAAAATATTATCTTTCTTGGTGGAAAATTCATCTTTCTCGGTTGAAAAGTCTTCTATCATATTTTTGGTTCAGAATTCGTATCGTTTGGTTAAAAATTCGACTACTTTGTTGAAAATTCAACTATTTTGTAAAAAATTCATATTTTCTGGTAGAAAAATCATATTTTTTTGGTTGAAAATTAATCTTTCACGTTTGAAAATAAAAGGAAATATAGGAATATATATATATATATATATGATATAAAAGGAAAGGGGAGAAGGGGAAGCGAGGAAAAATGTGAGGAGGGATAGTAGTGAGAGGAAATAAGGGGGGGGAAAGTGGTGGAATGAAGAGAATGCAGGGTTGGGGAGAAGGGGTAATAAGGGGAAGGAAATAAGAAGAATGAAGAGAATGAAGGGTTGGGGAGAAGGGACAATAAGGGGAGGGGTAGACTGAGGAGAAAAATAGGGGAATGCGTGTTGGGGAAGTCTTCTTCAGTTTGTTATTAAATAAAAAAATTTGATTGGACAAAAATTAATGTTTAAAGAAACATCAATACATATTAAATATTGGCTTGCAGACAAAATTTTTGCCCACAAAAGTCCTTTGGGTCACCGCCCGTGCGTCGTACTTTTTTACAAGTGTGGTGAAATGTGCGGAGGGAAAGTAAGGAGAGTAAGGGGTGTGGAAGTATGGAAGTGAGGCGAATTAAGGAGAAGCTAGGACAGGGAAAGTAGTGGATGTGGGGGAAAATGAGAAGAGGGGTAGTAGGGGAAGTAAGAAGAATTAAGAGAAGTAGGGGCAAGTGTGGGGGAAATAAGAAGAGTAGAAATAGGGAAAATGAGAAGAGAAATAGGGGAAATGAGGAGAAATCAGGGGAGGGAAAGTAGGAGAATAAGGAGAGTGATGGGTGGGGTGTAGGGAGGGAGGGGGAGTGGTGGAAATGAGGAATGGGAAGTTAGATGAAGTAGGGGTGAATTTTTGCGGGCCATCATGAACTTTGTTCAGGCATTAAAAGTTAAATTTTGGATTTTCTCTTTTCAGGGTCGGCGTTCTCGACACCTGGAGGTGCCACGGGTACGATGACGGGTCGACCCTCGGCTCTGAAGAAGCCAGGACACCAGAGGGCATTCAGTCAAGGTCAAGTAGTGGATGTCCAGGGCCAGCCAGTAATGGCCCACAACCGAGTCGGTTCCAAAACCGACTTTATCTTGCCACCAGGACATCGAGAGGATCCTCGACCTCCAAGCAGCGGGAAGGTTCCTTCCTTTCGAGGTCACTCTCGACAAGCCTCCAGGTATAGAGCACACACAATTTCAAGGTCCTTTTTTTTTCTCACCTTGTAACTCGCCTCCTTTTCATTATATTTATCATTATCATTACGTAATCATGCTAAATAAAATTCAGGACACGTGACGTTATACAATATTCCGGTTTCTGCTTGTCATCTGCTGGGCTGAGGGTTGTACTCTTTCTTCATTGTTAATCGTACATGTATATACAATCGTTCTTTTTTTATCAGAGATCGATAAGAATTTGACCTTTCATTTTGAACTGATTCTCATGAGAGCTTTAGCATCGAAATTAAATGTTTAGATTTAGAGTCTGAGAATCGATGATGGTGCAAGCTATTAGATCATCAGAGTGTCAGGTATATTATTAGGCCAAGAGTTTACTTCCTGGGAGTTAATTTCTTGCATCAGTTGCAAATGAATCAAGACTAGGTTGCGTTTTGATAATTACAGGAGATACTGCGAAATTCTTTTGTGATCTCAGTGTCGCGAGGCTTTGTAATTCTTGCAGCATTCGTTGATGCTGTTGCAGATATCACGCACTCTTTCCCCTATTATATACCATCTTTTCCCTCTTTTTCCGCTTTTCCCTCTTTTTTCAAGAATTTCTCTTTTTTTCTCCTGTTTTCAAGAAACTTACCCGTTTTCTTGTTTTCTTGTTTCAGTGTTAACTGAATTAATAGAACCCAATAAGAATATTTCATTATTTTTTGCTGAAAGTTCATTATTTTTGGTTGAAAAGCCTACATTTTTCGTTCAGAATTTGTCTCTTTAGGTTGGCTGCCTTCTCATTTTTCTTTCCTCTTTTTTATTTTTGTCCAAAGAAACAATTTTTTTTTTCAAATTAAGATTGAAAAGAATTTCATTTTATCATGAATAATTTTTGCCAAATAAGCAGAAAAAATATTCATAATCAAAAAACAAAATTCCTAATCAACCTCACTTTTCGGCTAATTAGAGAAAAAAATAACATGATGAAAAAAGAGGGAGAAAAAGGGAAAAATCAACAACAAAAAAACCTCTCACTTTTTCCTTTCACCGTCCTTTTTAGACTTTTTAGAGGGGACCAATGTGTTTCGAGGCCAATTTAGACCTCCTCATCAGGGATTATTTACAGGGCACAACTAAAGGAATGAAAAAATTAATATACCTGTAAAGAAAATATTTTAATCAGTATTAATTAAAAATTAATTAAGTTCAATATAATCAAAATTATAATAATTTTTGAAAACTATGTTTTGTAACATTTAGATTGTGTTTTAAACAATTGTTATAATTTTTAAATAGTGTTTTCCCAAGTGTGAAAAGGACAAAACCAAATACGGAAACTGGATTTATTCAAAAGGAAACAAATACAGGGAGCTAACCTTTTTCTACAAAATAAGAGAGAATTATAACAACAAAAATTTTAATTTCTGAAATTGATTGTTAGGAAAATGAATTTTATTGAAATCGACAGAAAATTGGGATAATGGAAAAATCTGTGAAAAATATTAAACATTTCTACTTACTTAGTAAAAAATTAATATCAACAATTTTACAACAATACTTTTTGATCATATGAAAATTTCATGGGGTTTTTCCTAGAAAAATGTTTTGATATCAATAAAAATGTTAGCTTTGATTTCAAAAACAAAATAAATAAAGTAAAATTTGATATAAATACTGAAAAACTCAAAACATAAGGTTACACATGGTCATGATTTGGATTGGTATGATATTAAAATTCTTTATCAAGAAAAAAATCAGAAAAAGAGAGAATTCATGGAGATGTTATTTATAAAGAGAGAAGTTAACAAGGCTATCAATTTAAAAAGGGACTTCTCAAGTTATAACAAAGTATTGATAGAGTGATTTTGGTTATAGTAATTTTCTTTGACTAGATAATAGAATTTTTTTTCTATTAAACAATTAATTTCTCAATAAATAATTTTGATTACATTGAACTTGATTAATTTTTAATTAATACTGATTGAAATATTTTCTTTTCAGGTGTATTAATTTTTTTCATACCTTTAGTTATGCCCTATAAATAATCCCTGATAAGGAGGTCTAAATTGGCCTCGAAACATGTTTGTCCCTTTCTAGTATAAAAAGGACGGAGAAAGAAATGTTTTCAAAATATTTTGGATTGTTTTCATTTCCTGATTGGAAAAATTAATAATCTAAATAGATTGGTATCAGAATCATTCACGAAAAAAATTGTTTTTGTTTTTAGGAATGGCAATAGGAGCATTTTGTGGTGGTTGTCCAAATTCGATCGTTGTATTCTTGTTTTATTTTCAGGAATTCTATATACTAAAAATTCTAATACTTGATTGAAAACTTCACTATTTTGTTAGAAATTTTTGGTAGAAATATCATCTTTCTTGGTTGAAAATTGATCATTTTTGATTGAAAATTGAAGTCTTTTAAAAAATTCACCTTTTTGGCTTGAAACTTTTTTAAATAGTGTTATTGTATTATTAGTTCTCTTTTTTGGTTGAAAAGTTTACTATTATATTTTTGGTTGAAAAATCAACTATTTTGTTGAAAAACATATTTTTTGTGAAAAATTTACCTCCTCAGGTTGAAAATTGAATTGTCTTCTAAAAAATTCGCCTTTTTGGCTTGAAAATTTCTTAAAAAGTGTTACTGTTGGTTAAAAATTTATGTATTTTGTTGAAAATACGTCTTTTTTAATTATAAAAAAATCTTCCTGGTTAAAAGTGCAACTATTTGTTTAAAAATTTATGTATTCAGTTGAAAATTATTTCTTTTTAGAAGAAAATTAATGTTCTTGGTTGAACATTTATCTTTTTTG
>CAKNXH010050933.1:0-20104 GCA_932178445.1 Andricus quercusramuli
ATATATATATATATATATATATATATATATATATTTATTAAGAGCTTTAAAAAGTTGCAAGGGAATTTAAAAAATTATAAGCAATTAAAAATATTTCAGGGTATTTTAAAAGATTCCAAGGAATTTGTAATAGCTTTCAATAATTTGAAGAAATTCCAAAGGATTTTAGAGATTAAAGGATATTTTTAAAACCTTCAAGGAATTAAAAAGAGGTTTGAAAAGTTTTAAGGAATTTCTAAAGATTTTAAATATCTCACTGTACTTTAAAATATTCCAAGGCATTTTCAAGAGATTAAAACATTTCCAAGAAATTTTCAACGATTTCAAACATTTTAAGGGATTTACGCAATTTTTAATGGGGGCTCAAAGAGTTCACTAGAACTTTGGAAGATATAGATTGTGAAAAGATTTTGTAGTACCTATACCTACTTTAATTTTTATTTTTGTAAACACTTTCTATTATTTTTCATATTTCATTCAAATAAATTATTTATGAATTCACGCGATGACCTGTAAACCTAATTCTATAAGAAGTTTGCCCCCTTGAATATCCAGGAGTTTTTTCTCTCTGACTTTATGCTCTGCTGTTCTCAAGTACGTTCTAAATCACGCGTCATTCTAATCCTTCAATGTGCAATGACAAAATTAGAAATCAACTTAATTTTCCTAGCTCTTAATTTTGAATTTTAAAAGTCAATGTGAGTTTGGGACTCGCGGAGATGTTAATTTAAGCTTTTTAAATGTCTAATTAAATTTTGACCTTGTTGATCTCTTTATACCGATTTTGTCTAGTTATAATTGAACACTTCGGGCATCAGGCGGCCTAGTTTCCAAGTCTTAGCCTGGTTGAGAAGTCCGCCATGATTTCCAGGTGTCAAATTTTAGTGACAAATTCGGCAAAGTTAATCGTACTCAACTCCAGAATGGAGCCCCATTCACTTACTTCCCGCCTTAGGGAGCATTGATCTTCAGTTTCCGGGTCTGATCCCGGTTGATAGAAGGGCTTTTCTCCGGCAAGTTGTAAGTAAATTGACGCCAATATGAAGTTGGGTAGGTCAGAATTCAAAGCTTTTCCGTAAAAGGAACCAATACGTGCAAATAAAAATTATAATTTTCAATGAAAAACCTGGTTTTACTCTCCTGGATAATCCTGCCTAGGTAAGAGTGTAGTACGGTGGTCTCATGCGCAAGCATCGAATTGGTGCGTTTCCAGCTAATCTGGGTAGAATTTCGGAGAACTCCGTTATCCAACTCAGTTGAATCGCAAGTGTCGTTCATTCGCGCCGTATCGATCGAGTGGTCCCCTGTATGCTTGGTCCCGCTTGTCTCCCTACTCCTGGGGGTCTGGTTGCGCACGCGTTTATCGATTTTCCCGCTTGCCTTAGTGACCTATATCTCTTAACAAGAATTTCGTGTTCTTGTCCTTATTTTTCTTATCGCTGTCACTTTTCTTCTTATCGCACACAGCTGATGGCGCGCATTTATCGATTTTACGCTAGTCAGCTGACATATATTTGTTTTCTTTTCTCAGCTGTTGTGGTGACGAGTTGAACCGTCTAACGGTTAATTCTATGAAAAAATTTAGCTTATTCTTGAAAATGGCCAAAATTTGAATTTGTAAAACAACATAGAAAATAGTATGCGAAAAGACATTCTTAGTTCACTAAGTGAAAAAATTAAGTCCATTTCTTGAAAAATAGCCAAGTCCTGGATATCTTTATGAAAATTGTTTAAATAATTAATAATTATTGTAAATGTGCAGAGTATCGTAGAAAAGAGATATTCAAAATACATTCTTCGTTGATTTCGAAAATAAATTGAGCCTATTCTTTTAAAAATAGCCAAACTCCTAATTTGTTCATGAAACTTGTTTAAATAATAATGAATGAATTTTGGAAATCTGCAGAGAATTGTAGAAGTAGTCCGGGGAAATTAGCTCGAAAAAGGTCGATTTCCAGAAAAAAAAGGTATAGTTTTTTTTTCTTCACAATCATGTCCCTGAAGGCATTAGAAATTAATACCAAAAAAGTTCCCCATCAGATCGGCGCCGCATACACCCCTAGCCTCGAAAAACTTCCCTTAGACGGGTAGTAGCGCTGGTTTTTGGCTATTATATACGAAAGGGTGCGTCGGAGGATAAGAATGAATAGAGGTGAAAATATTTATAATAGAATTTGCGATAAAAAAGGTTCTATACACTTTTGCTGTACAGGCCATAGGTGATGCGTAATCAGCTCCAGGAGTGGGGGGGGGGGATGTTTCAGCGTATGGTGCGAAACGTACTCGCGCGCTTATTTTTCGGCCCATAACTCATAAAAGGGTGGTTTTTGGACAAAAATGCATAGAAGACAATTTGTAGAGCAGAAAATTTCCTTTTAGGTCCAATACATTCTTTTTGGATTACATCAATTTGGAAAGTCATTATTATTATTTTTGTACAGTTCACGTACAAGCACTGGGATCTCATTTCCACCTACCTGTGAGGTAGAGTTTTTGTTGCGTTTTTTTTTATTGTGGTTTACAAACGAAAGTTCAAGTTCTTTCAAAAATATAATTTAACATTCCATAGTTAAATATATAACAATTCAAAAATCACTTTTTTAAGTTTTATTATAAAACTCATTATTTCTGTTAGAGATTGCTTTACTCAGCCCTTGAACTCTTATATTTTGAAATATATCTCATGAAAAGTGAAAGTTGGAGTGCCGATAAGAGGCTGGACTCGCGCTAGGCTAGACCACTTGAGTTTTTTTACGTGGGTCCAGACCCATCTGCGGGTGGGAATGGCTTGTACGTAGTGAACTCGTTTTTAAGGGTCCCAAGCATCCTCAACTGACGGGATAAACTCTTTTTCGTATACGCAACCCCATAAATACTACACCCTGTATATTCAAGAAAGGGACCCTCTCTATATGCACTTGTTCTACAGAATAAGCAGTAATGAGCCTGAAGTACTATGAGGCAGTTGTGTTTCGAAATTCATCATGGCTTCAACATGCAAATGTTTTATATGCGAAAAAAGTTTGAGTGTATGTGAGACAGTCGAAGTAAAAAGTGGAATTGACAATCTTAGACGAGTGAGTGAAATTCGCAAAGATGGATACATGAACTTATTACGAAGGGCCGACTCGATAGAAGTACATACAATATGTAGACTGGAGTATATTAGGCAGCGTAATATTAATCCAGATTTAAAAACATCACAAAAAGATCCAGGTAAGAATAATCCAATTTTGCGGTCTGCCGAAATATTTAATTTCAAGACAAAAGGCCTGTTTTGTGGCGAAAATTGGGACCCAGAAGCAGAAAAAAAGAAAATGAAAAACCTACGTAACCCCATTTACATGGTGCGTACTATAAGCCTCAAAGATAAGATTTCAATGGATGCTACAAGCCGGAAGGACAAATGGGGTGAGCAAGTAACAAGAGGGATGAACAGCGTATCATGCCTTATAGCAGAAGATGCTCGTTACCATAAAAAATGTTATTTTAAATTTGCACAGATTCCATCCTTGACTAAGAAAAGAGGAAGACCTGAAGATCAAAATTTTGTTTCTGCATTCGGTGAACTAAGCTCCTTTATTGATGAGAGTGATGAATGTCAATTCACACTTAAGGCATTGATCAGAAAAATTGAAGAGCATATGCCCGATGGATCATCGGTGACAGAAAAATCATTAGAAGCAAAATTACTTACTACTTATTGGGATCAGGTAATGTTTGCTAAAACTCGAGCCAAACCAACAATTGTTTACTTCCGCGGATCGGGATTAAAAAGTCATAAATAGTTGGTATACAAGTCCATTAGGCAATGAAGGAGAGGAACGTATGAGAATTGTGACTGCAGCGGGACATATAGTATACGAAGATATTCGAAGCACTCCATATAACAGATTACCCAGATGTCAAGGACTTTATGTGTGAAACAAATGCTTCAATTGTACCCACATTGCGTAAATTTTTAGATACAGTTATCATAGCAGGTAAAGAAACTGATGCTGAAAAATTGCAAAAAAACGTCTATAGCCATCGGTCATGCTATAACTGCAGCAACAAGACCTCGCTCATTTATTTCTTGCCTATTACTTTATCTGGCGGTAATTTTATTCAGAAAAGTTGCGTCAAAAAATATTGTAAATACAGTTGCAGCTTTGAGTTTCTGCTCAAGCTACAAGGATGTCGCGCTATTTGAAGCATCTGCTGTTAAATCTTGGAAACCTGATTAAGACAAATTCCTTTTTCCAGTATATTTTTGACAACGCGGATTACAACATAAAAAGCTTAACTGGGAAAGGTACATTTCATTCCATGGGTTTAATAAAATGCATAAATCCGGCAAACAAGGTTCTAGATCAAGAAATTTGCAAATTGCGAAGTGTTCCTTCATCTAAAGAGATCGCAAGTATACCGGTCAAATCCCAATACAAACAATGTCTAAAATTTTATCAACAAAAGAAGATAATTTTTATTCCGAGTAATATTATCAACCAATGATCAGTGGAATAGGCCTATAGGGGAGACCACAATAAAAAAATCGCACCAAAAACTCTACCTTACAGGTACGTGGAAATGAGATCCCAGTGCTTGTACGTGAACTGTAAAAAAATAATAATAATGACTTTCCAAATTGATGTAATCCAAAAAGAATGTATTGGTCCTAAAAGGAAATTTTCTGCTCTACAAATTGTCTTCTATGCATTTTTGTCCAAAAACTACCCTTTTATGAGTTATGGGCCGAAAAATAAGCGCGCGAGTACGTTTCGCACCATACGCTAAAACATCCCCCCCCCCCCACTCCTGGAGCTGATTATGCATCACCTATGGCCTGTACAGCAAAACTGTATAGAACCTTTTTTATTGCAAATTCTATTTTAAATATTTTCACCTGTATTCATTTTTATCCTCCGACGCACCCTTTCGTATATAATGGCCAAAAACCAGCGCTACTACCCGTCTAAGGGATGTTTTTCGAGGCTAGGGGTGTATGCGGCGCCGATCTGATGAGGAACTTTTTTGGTATTAATTTCTAATGCCTTCAGGGACATGATTGTGAAGAAGAAAAAAATATTATACCTTTTTTTTCTGGAAAAAAGTCTAATTTCCCCGGACTAAAGAAAGTCATCGGAAAGATATCCTTAGCTAATTTTGTAAAAAACGGAGCATATTCATTAAAAAAAAGCGAAACTCTGAATTTTGTTGACGAAATTATTTAAATAATTATTAATTCTTATAAATTTACAAAACCTAGTAAAAAGCAATCGGAAAGACAATCTTATTTGACTCCATAAACAAATTGTGCACATTCCTTGAAAAACAGCCACACTCTGAATGTGTTTATGAACATTGTTTGAATAATTTATTTTGAGAAGTTGTAGGCTCCGGAAGCTTCGATCATGATTCCTTAAAGAAACCAATCCCAAAGCTACTGGAACGCGTACGTCATCCGCTTCTGCTCCTTCTGTCCCAGAAGGTAAGCAAGAGCGGGAAATTTACGCGTGATAACATCGGGCACCACTGTTCCTTGGAGTCAGGTCTCTAGCCGCGGATGACCTTACGCGGCAGACAAGACAGTTGGAGATGAAGGTTTCACCTCTGGATACTTTTTTAGAGCTACCAATCTTTCTAGAATTTAAGAGGAACAGTGTTGACGGACCAGATGGAGTGATCCCAGGAGAACAGCCTTTTGCATCCGGTTCGCGATGAAATGAGCCTGACGCTGGCAAGCCGGAATCTTGTTGAGTTGGCTGATAAATGAAGCTTTCATACCTGCAAGACAGCCGATTATGAGTATTATAAGATGGACTTTGTAGCCTTGGTACAGCCTACTCAGCTCGAAAAGAAGTGCTTGATATTTCGCCCGTTTTTCTCCCTCCTTTGCCGTGATATTACCATCGGCTGGTGCCGAGAATTCAATCACGTAAATGATCTTGTTCTTCAGATCTTGGAGGACAATGTCAGGCTTCGTAGCACTGATACGTTGAGTGGTGGAGAATGAGAAATTCCAGTAGATCTTACACTGATCATTCTCCACAACTGACTTGAGTTCCCTCTGGGCATAGGGCAAGACGGGCAATAGATCAACGCCATAGAAATGCCTAAGATGGCAATATAACACTTTTAGAGCTGCATTGTGTCTCTCTATGTACGCGCAGCGTGCATATTTAGAGCATCCACTGAGAACATGTCCAAGTGTTTCGGGCTCTTGCTTGCACGCTCGGCAGTTGGTATCACGTACAGGTACATTCATTATTTGAATGATTTATTTTTTTATTATGAGAAGTTGTAGGCTCCGGAAGCTTCGATCATGATTCCTTAAAGAAACCAATCCCAAAGCTACTGGAACGTCATCCGCTTCTGCTCCTTCTGTCCTAGAAGGTAAGCAAGAGCGGGAAATTTACGCGTGATAACATCGGGCAACACTGTTCCTTGGAGTCAGGTCTCTAGCCGCGGATGACCTTACGCGGCAGACAAGACAGTTGGAGATGAAGTTTCACCTCTGGATACTTTTTTAGAGCTACCAATGTTTGTAGAATTTAAGAGGAACAGTGTTGACGGACCAGATGGAGTGATCCCAGGAGAACAGCCTTTTGCATCCGGTTCGCGATGAAATGAGCATGACGCTGGCAAGCCGGAATCTTGTTGAGTTGGCTAATAAATGAAGCTTTCATACCTCCAAGGCAGCCGATTATGAGAATTATAAGATGGACTTTGTAGCCTTGGTACAGCCTACTCAGCTGGAAAAGAAGTGCTTGATATTTCGCCCGTTTTTCTCCCTCCTTTGCCGTGATATTACCATCGGCTGGTGCCGAGAATTCAATCACGTAAATGATCTTGTTCTTCAGATCTTGGAGGACAATGTCAGGCTTCGTAGCACTGATACGTTGAGTGGTGGAGAATGAGAAATTCCAGTAGATCTTACACTGATCATTCTCCACAACTGACTCGAGTTCCCCCTGGGCATATGACAAGACGGGCAATAGATCAACACCATAGGAATGCCTAAGATGGTAATATAATGATTATTATTATTATTATTATTATTATACCATTAAGCCATTTCCCTTTCGGGGTAGGCGTAACTTGCTCGGTTGGAAAATAGTGAAATAGGTATATAGGTGTAAAGTAGGTCTGTATATGGGTATAAGGTAGATAGGTATATAGGTGTTAGGTATAGATGTTTTAGATTGATCTGGAGTTTTCGTGTTATTTATTTAAATGACACGTTCACTCCGCAACACTGCTCCGACCCAGGTTGCTGATCAATCTCTCTAGCGATCACCCCAAGTGAGGAAATAATTATTTTAAATGTGCACAGCATCGTAGAAAAGAGTTATTGGAAATACATTCTTTATTGATTTTGGAAACAAATTGAGCCTATTCTTTAAAAAATATCCAAATTCTGAATATGTTTATTAAAAGTGTTCAAATAAATAATAATTCTTGTAAATTCACAAAGCAACGTAGAAACAAGTCATCTGAAAGATATTCTTAGCTACTTTTGTAAAAAAACTGAGCATATTCATTGAAAAAAAAAAAAACGAAACTCTGCATTTTTTTAACGAAATTATTCAATTAATTAATAATTCTTGTAAATTTACAAAACATAGTAAAAAGTCATCGGAAAGACAATCTTATTTGACTCCGTAAACAAATTGTGCACATTCCTTGAAAAAGAGCCACAGTCTGAATATGTTTATGAAAATTGTTTTAATATATAATAATATATTTTCAATGTGCAAAGTACCGTAGAAAAGAGTCATTGGAAATACATTCTTTATTGATTTCGGTAACAAATTGAGCCTATTCATTAAAAAATATGAAACTTCTGAATTTGTTTATGAAAGTTATTTGAATAATTAATAACTCTTGTAAATTTACAAAACATAGTAAAAATTCATCAGAAAGACAATCCTGGTTGACTCTGTAAACAAATTGCGTTTATTCCTGGAAAAAACCTAAACTCTGAATATGTTTACTAAAATTGTTTAAATAAATAATAATTCTAGTAAATTCACAAAGGAAAGTAGGAAACAGTCATCTGAAAGATATTCTTAGTCGACTTCGTAAACAAATTGAGCCTATCCTTTGAAAAAAACTCTGAAAATGTTTATGAAAATGGTTGAAATAATTAATGATTATTATACATCTTCAAAGCATCATAGGTAAGAGTTATTTGATAAACATTCTTTATTGATTCTGTAAAAAAATGGTGCCTATTCGTTGAAGAATATCCAAACTCTCAATATCTTTATGAAATTTGTTTAAATAATTAATAATTACTGTAAATGTGCAAAATATCGTAGAAAAGAGTTATCCGAAATACATTCTTTATTGCTTCCGGAGATAAATCGAGCCTATTCTTTAAAAAATAGCCAAATTCTGAATTTGTATATGAAATTCGTTTAAATAATTAATAACTCTTGTAAATTTACAAAAGATAGCAAAAATTCAGCGGTAAGACAATCTTAGTTGACTCTGTAAACAAATTGCGTTTATTCCTGAAAAAAAAACTCAAACTCTGAATATGTTTATTAAAATTGTTTAAATAAATAATAATTCTTGTAAATTCACAAAGCAACGTAGAAACAAGTAATCTGAAAGATATTCTTAGTCGACTTCGCAATCAAATTGAGCCTATTCCTTGAAAAAAACCGAAGACTTTGAAAATGTTTGTGAAAATGGTTGAAATAATGAATAATTAGTGTATATTTTCAGAGCATCATAGAATAGAGTTATTTGAAAAATATTATATATTGATTCTGTAAACAAATTGTGCCTATTCGTTGAAAATTATCCAAACTCTGAATATCTTTATCAAAATTTTTGAAATAATAATTATTGTAAATGTGCAAAGTATCGTAGAAAAGAGATATTGAAAATATATTCTCCGTTGGCTTCGAAAATAAATTAAGCCTATTCTTCAAAAAATATCCGCACTTCTAATGCGTTCATGAAAATTGTTTAAATAATAATAATTGATTAATCTTGGAAATCTGCAGAGCGTCATAGAAAAAAGTCATCGGAAAGATATTCTTGGCTAATTTTGTAAAAAAAAACTGAGCATATTCATTTTAAAAAAACGAAACTCTGGATTTTTTTAACGAAATTATTCAATTAATTAATAATTCTTGTAAATTTACAAAACATAGTAAAAAGTCATCGGAAAGACAATCTTATTTGACTCCGTAAAGAAATTGTGCACATTCCTTGAAAAAGAGCCAGACTCTGAATATGTTTATGAAAATTATTTTAATATATAATAATTATTTTCAATGTGCAAAGTATCGTAGAAAAGAGTCATTGGAAATACATTCTTCATTGATTTCGGAAACAAATTGAGCCTATTCTTTAAAAAATATCAAAATTCTGAATTTGTTTATGAAAGTTGTTTAAATAATTAATAACTCTTGTAAACTTACAAAACATAGTAAAAATTCATCAGAAAGACAATCTTAGTTGACTCTGTAAACAAATTGCGTTTATTCCTGGAAAAAAACCCAAACTCTGAATATGCTTATTAAAATTGTTTAAATAAATAATAATTCTTGTAAATTCACAAAGCAAAGTAGAAAACAGTCATCTGAAAGATATTCTTAGTCGACTTCGTAAACAAATTGAGCCTATTCTTTGAAAAAAACTCTGAAAATGGTTAAAATAATTAATGATTATTGTATATCTTCAAAGCATCATAGGATAGACTTACTTGAAAAACATTCTTTATTGATTCTGTAAAAAAATTGTGCCTATTCGTTGAAAAATATCCAAACTCTGAATATCTTTATGAAATTTGTTTAAATAATTAACAATTATTGTAAATGTGCAAAATATCGTAGAAAAAAGTTATCCGAAACACATTCTTTATTGGTTCCGGAGATAAATCGAGCCTATTCTTTAAAAAAAGCCAAATTCTGAATTTGTTTATGAAATTTGTTTAAATAATTAATAACTCTTGTAAGTTTACAAAAGATAGTAAGAATTCAGCGGAAAGATACTCTTATTAGTTGACTCCGTAACCAAATTGTGCACATTCCTTGACAAATAGCATAACTCTGAATATGTTTATGAAAATTATTTAAATAATTAATAATTATTGTAAATTTTCAAAGTATCATTGGTAGAGAGAGTTACTGGAAATAGATTCGTGATAATTCCGTAAACAAATTAAGCCCATTTGTTAAAAAATGGGCAATCCCATAATTTTTTTATGAAAATTGTTCAAACTATTATTAATTCTTGTAAATTTACAAAGCAACATAGAAAAGAGTCATCAGACAGACTTCTCACATCATAGAAAAAAGTAATCGGAAAGATATTCTTGGTTAATTCTATGAAAAAATTTAGCCTATCCGTTGAAAATAGCCAAAATCTTTATTTGTAAAGAGACAATGAAAAAGAGTCTTCGGAAAAACATACTTAGTTGACTCCGTGAACAAATTCTGCCTATTCCTTGAAAAATAGCTAAGCTCTGTATACGTTGATAAACATGTTTAAATAATTAATAGTTATTTTACACTTTCAAAGTACCATACATGGGAATAAATTGAGCCTATCAACATTGTTTAAATAATTATTAATTCTTTGAAATTTTCAGAGAATTATAAAAAGATGTTACCGGAAAGATATTCTTATCTAATTTTGAAACAAATTGAGCCTATACGTTGAAAAATAGCCAAACTCTAAATCTTTTAATCGACATTGTTTCCCTAGCATTCACCGCCACCAAACGAATCACTCGTGAATCAGCCATGAACGTAAGAACTCATAGACTCAGCGTGATTGGCACGCACGTGTTGTCCCCCTCAATCGGTAAGGGGGAACGTACATAGCCGGCACAATTCCGCAAATGCTTAACCGCCATCGTCAAGCTGGTTTTCCCCTTATGTACTAGAGCCCCTTCCCCCATGTCTTGCTGGGCAATGAGTTCTTATGTCCATATCGTCAGCGATCATCAATTGAAAATACATTAATAGTGCACATGCCTTGGCTTCATAATATGCAGCTCTGTTCTTAATCTAAAAATTATTCTAGACCGCACTTCGGTGCGCATGCATTTCTCGATTCTGATCTCGATTCTAAAGTATAGGCGGGGAATTTAAATCCAACCAATAGGTGAAGAGGGAATGTGGCTTCAGTTTTCGAGATATAATAGCAACCTCTTTTTTATGATAGGATAGTAGATAAGTATTAGCAAGTATTAGTTATTAACTGTGGAGGTAGAGTTTAGCAATGCGAGGCAAGGCGAAAGAGTAGGGACATGCGCGCGAGGCGAAGCGAGGAAGGCAAGGCGATAAGACCGAGCGGTCATAGAGCTAAGGTGTGGATGGATGTTAGTTTGTGAGGATTAATTTTAAGAAAATTCTGTAAACATGGAGGTGTCAGCAAGTCAAGTTTTTAAGGTCAGTAGGCAAAAAAAGAACGTTTATCTATCATACTCGACATCTCATAATTTATGTCAATAGTGTAAAAAAATTTTGCATGCTATCAACAAAGATGCACAATATTACTTCAAGATTAGAAAAGTTTCTTTGATTCAAAGACATTTCTTTATTTTAGGGTTTCCAGGTTCCTTCTAAGCCCCAAGATCAGGCTGAAATGGATGCCTCCTTTCGTGAGGATATCTCGCAGGAGTCCGACCTCTAAAAAATTAATTGTTCACTTTACGATGCAGCGGGAGCTTTGGCTGATTCAAGTCAAAGGCTAAAACCGACGATGGACCAAAAGACCAAAACAGGCTTGCATGAACTGAACAAGACGATTGAATGAGTATGGCAGAATGCGTCCCGGGTTCAGTGTATGACTGACTGCACAACATGTGATAGACCATTTACGGAAAGGGTCGAAAGTTCGTCCACGAACTGAGGATCTACAATCACACTCTGAACAAGTCAAAGCTACTAAAAACCAAGCTGCATATTGTTAACAAAATGATGGTGTTATCTGACGCAAGGAGACTCATCGCGCAACTTCAGCGATCTGCCTGTTTCTGTCAAAAACCCGTTCAAGCGTCAAGGAGTTTTGCGACAACCTCATAACATCTGAGTAGAAATGTTCATCAATCACTGCCGAAGAGATGAAGAAAGCACTAAGGGGCAGGAAGAACTTTTCCGCTGCAGGAACAGATGGTATCAAGAACTTCTATTGGAAGAAGTTTACTCCTACACACCAACATCTGACCCGCATTTTCACCTTATATTCAAAGTCGGAGTCACCCATTCTTCCGTGGCTGTATAGGATCTGCACAGCTATCCTAAATGACGGGATTATTCGAGGAATCGGACCTGCGTGGAGAGAGATGTATGAACAACGTGACTCGAAAGAAGGTGAAGCCGGCTGCCGAATGAAACTGCTAATTGACATGTGCGTCTGTAAAGAGGCAGCATTTTACCAGCGCTGCCTGTCGATGGCCTGAATTGACTTCCGGAAAGCTTTTGATTCAACTTCTCATAGACTTATCATCTGCCTGTTAGAAAGCTTGAAGGTTCATCCACACATAGTGAGAAGCATAGAAAGATTGATGCCCCTTTGAAAAACTAGATTCAGTATCTCATCTGGTAATTATCGTGTGAACACGAACAGCGTCACCTTCCACAGGGGCGTCTTTCAGGACGACACTATGAGCCCTTTTATCTTTTGCATCACACTTCTGCCACTATCTATCGCACAACGCAATTCTCCTGGGTACCACTGAGGCGACAAAAATCATCGCGACCATAGGTCACTCATGTATTTTATATGGATAACCTGAAGATCTATGCTTCTACTTCAAAGCAACTTCAGAGTGCTTTAAATATTGTCGAGGGGCACACAGGAGAGATTGGCATGGAGTTCGGATTGGACAAGTGTGCCAAGATTAATCTGAAGCGAGGATAAATTACTGGCGCTCCCGAGGACCCTCAGCTTATGGCTATGAGTGTCATCAGATACCTTGACACTGGAGAGATCTATAAATACCTATGCGTGCCTGAGAGCCCATTAGGGACACAATCTAGATGCCTCACTGCTAAAAGCCCAAGTAAAGAAATCAAATGTTACAAAAAATTTCGCTAACAGCCACTCGACAAGAAAATGCACGCAAACTTCTAAAGAAATTTAGAAAAACAGTCCTTGTCGAAGAAGCAAACTTTTGCTTTCCTCAAATCATCAGGGCTTAATTCAGGTACAGAGTGTTTCATTTTCGCGTGCCAGGACGGTGTCATTTTCACCTCAGTATACTGCGACCACATTTTACGTCAAGAAGTTCCCAGCGATAGGTTCACAGCGTGTCATGTACACGCTAAGTACCTAGAGCACATACTATCACGGTGTCCCACTCACGCGGGAACGACATATCTCTACAGACATAGAGCGACCCTAAGAGTACTTTACTTCCATTTTTGTCGCTCTTATGGTAATGGCCGCGACCATGACACGCCGAACGCTCCGATGGAGATGGAGTCAATTGTTCAAAACGAGAAGCGCCAAATTTTCTGGTACTACGATTTTCGGACGGCAGTCTCCATTCCAAACTCGAGGCCTGATATCATTCTACAAGACTTCGAGAAACGAACTATATTCGTCATCGAATTCTCGGGTGCAATCGACTACAGCATCACTGCCAAGGAAAAGGAAAGGTATCAAGACCTTAAAAGGAACCTGTAGCGGAGGGGTGCGTCCCAAAAACATGATGAGGCACTTGTGAGATTGATGCAAAGGGCTGTCAGCTTTGAGTTGTTCCGTGCCCTCAAGACACACGACGGTTTCGCCGGCTTTTCGTTGTGATTTCGCTGTCTCCTGTGGCCACCCATTTCGTAGTCACTCCCATTTTCATAGATGGCAATTGCTCCCAGTGGTACCCTGTGATTATTGTTTAACCTGTTTTTTTTATATATTATTGACCTTCATTTCAAAAAATTTTGAAAAATCAAGATTATATTCTGTTTATTAAGAAATAATGGCTTTGACCTTCATTTTTTAAAGTCATATATGTATTTTCAAAAAATCCTTATCTTCAATAGAGAGAGCATGAACCCCCATATTTTGTATTGAGAAAAACAGGTTTTATTAAAATTAACAGATGGTGGACAAAAATGCAAAACGGAAAATTGGAAAAGAAAACAAACAATACTTTACAATAATAATACTTTTTCTGTGAAAGAATATGATAGGATCAAAGGTTAAAAAAACGGAGAGACTACGCGTCCCAAGTTTCCTTCAGTACTGGTAGTATATTTCTCAGTGTCATACACAAATAATATAAACAAATATAGAAATTAAGCACTTTTTAAAAGTTTGTGGTACTTATTTTTTTTTTTGAAATTGTTTCAATTGGTTTGCCAGTGATATTCCGGAGCAGTAAATTGGTATTTTATGAAAAATTGATTTTTTATGAACAAATGGCGTAAAAAAAATCGCTGTTGGTGCAATGTTTTAAATTTTACGGTACTTTATTTTTTAAATTTGTTTCAGTTGCTTTGGTAGTAATATTTTGGGGCAGTACATTGACATTTTATGAAAAATGTAATTTTTATTAAAAATGGCATAACAAAAATCGCTGACTACAATTTTTTAAATTTTGAGGTATTTTTTTAGAAACTTGTTTCAACTGGTTTGCCTGTGATATTCCGGAGCAATGCATTGACATTTTATGAAGATTTGGATTTTTATAAACAAATAGCATACAAAAATTAGCTGTTGGTGGAATTTATTTACGATCCTGCAGACAACTTATGGTTGACCTACAATACGAATTTCTTGATAACAATCAAATTTTTCATAAAATGTCAATTTACTGCTCCGCAATATCACTAGCAAACCAATTGAAACAAAATTTGGAAAAGTACCTAAAACATTCAAAGCATGCTAAAAATATGTATTTGTTTATATTATTTGTTCATAACAATGAGAAATATACTTCTAATTTTCTATAATGCTTCTACATGACTTCAAATTTGATTACAGACAAAAGTCAATTTATAAATATTCAAAATCATTACAAACTCTCTGACTCCTGTTTATAACAATACAATTGTTGAGGGGTAACTCACAAAATACGTGTTTAGGGAGGGGGGTCTGTAAAAGTATCATTATCCATGCTAAGAACAATGAAAATAGCATTACGCAGGGCGGCGGAGCTCTTTAAAATTCCTGAAAAATGCATCACGTATTTTGTGAATGGCCCCATAATAACAAATTATTAATTTATTATAAACTCTCCATTAATATTTTGCGAATCTGAATTTATCGATTACACATTAATGTCACTCAAACTGAACAATTTATGCCTTGTCGATGCATCGGAAACATAAAATTTGAATTTTTGCCAATTTTATAATTAAATAAAAAAAGGTTATAAACTTTTTTTTAAAATCAGCTGTTACAGACCTCTTAAGAATTGATTTATTTTTCGTTTAGAAAAAAACCCTCTAAAATCGGCTGAAAATATAATCCGGAATATTATTTTGAACATGTATTCATCCAATGTACACATTGCAGGACGGGTGACGTGACACACGGCCATAAAACTTAATAAGAATTTCAAAAATCTTCTAAAAATATATACAGAACAGGTAAAGAGATTTTGAAATATCAAAAAAATGATTATTTTAACGATTTATTTGATTGTACCTTCAGAATTTAACAACTACCCCCCATTTTATAGTAGGATACATTATTCTAGAGGATGAACTGATATTTTATAAAAAGTATTGTGCAAGAATAGTGACCATTGTTTTATTATTATTATTATCTGTGTACATACAAATTAACAATTTTAAAGCATATTTTGAATAGCTTGATTAATTATTTTTGAGTTTTTACATGGAATAGCAACTTCTGATGTGGAGACGAAAAAATTGTGGTACAGACTTTGAAGTTATTTTTGCAATCCTTAAATCCAAAATAATGAATCCTCTACTTGAATATTAACGTTTTCAAAAGAATATAAGTTATATTATCTGTTAATCTCAAACATTGAGAACTGCTGTTAATATCATTTAGCAATTTCTCATTTTAAATTTGTAGTTTAGGACAGGTGGTCATTTTGCGTAATTTTTTTAACATTTTCTCTAAACGAAGTCTCATGAGATTTGAAAAAGTGACAAATGACCGTGACTTAAAGGGGTCAACTTTTTGTCAACTGCCCTTACGATTATTATTTAAGCTGAAAATTTTAAAATTCCCATAGGCAGAAAGTGATGAAGGCGCGCCCTGCAAAACCAAGCGTGATTTCTAGTATTTTAGTAATAAAATACGAATTTATATTTTGTATTCACGTAAATAATGTCATGTGGGTATAAATTTTATATACTTTCTAAAGGAATAACTTAACTGCAAAAATTCAGCTGACAAAAGACCATAAAAGGTATGAAAACGTGTTTGTAATTTGAAAATCTCATTCGTGTCCTGTACTTGTATTCTGCGAGGGGCTATTCACTCGAAAATCAGACAGTACGATTTCAGAACCTATCCTACGATCTCATCGATTTCCTATGATTTCCTCGCGAAATAAAATTAATACTGTGTTCACGCTAGGTTTGATGAATTCAGTTTATACCCGTAGTGAGTTCACGTTACGTCAGCGGAGTCCACCTCATCTCTGATTGAGTTCACTTCTTGCCTGCTGAGTTCAGAGGAGTTCATTGATCATCCGCTGAATTCATTACTCGGCGGTTGAATTCAGTTCTCATCCACTGAATTGACTTTTGTCCTATAAGTTTATGATTCAATTCATTCAATGTTGAGGACATTTAATTCAATGTATAAGACGTTATTATTAATGATAATTCAAAGTTGATGCAAGAATATAAAAGA
Source organism: Andricus quercusramuli (assembly GCA_932178445.1). Classification (NCBI taxonomy): domain Eukaryota; kingdom Metazoa; phylum Arthropoda; class Insecta; order Hymenoptera; family Cynipidae; genus Andricus; species Andricus quercusramuli. The sequence continues at coordinate 16,789 of CAKNXH010050933.1, forward strand.
CTCCTGGGTTCGGAAAAAATCGATTGACCTATAATATTAATACATTTTATTAAAGAGTAGGGAAGTTATTGTAATTTATATACTTTGAAAATCGGTTTTTTATAGTAAAACTTTTTTCATTGACATAATTTAAAATTGATGCAGGAAAGGAGATGGTGTTTTGATTCGAGTCGAATCGATTGGTTTATATTATTAATAAATTTTTTGGAAGTGTAAGGAAGCTATGGTAATGTGTAATATTTGAAAAAACGGGTTTTTATAGTAGAACTTTTTTCTTTAACATAATTCAAAATTGATGTGAGAACGGAAAAGATTCCTTGATTCGAGGAAAATCGATTGATCTATAATATTAGTACACTTTATTGAAGATTAAGGAAGTTATTCTCATTTATAATATTTGAGTCATCTGTTTTAAACAGAAAACCTTTTTTCATCGACATAATTTAGTGTTGACGTATGAATAGAAAATACTTTTTGATCATAAATTTTCAAATAGAGTAATTCTGACAATTTTTGTAAAGAAATCATGAAGCTGGGAAAGGGATAGGGTGTGACAGAACTTTTCCTTCCCCTTTTTCATCCCGAAAAATTATCATTTCGAATACAAAATTTGTTTCTCTGATTTGGCTTTGTGTTAAAAATTTTGTTTTATATTATTTTGTAGTTTGCATTTTTTGTTTTAATTTCTATTTTTAAGTTGATCAAAATGAAGACTTTGGTTTGTCTATTATTGGAAAAATAACTATGTGCTTCCTCTATGAGGAAGCAAATACACTTGCTACCGAGAAGCGAAGTGCTCGTGAAATGAGCACCATATAATTATAAATGCAAACAAAGTGGAAACACTCGAGATCGAATTCACAGCTATTTATCAAGTAGTTAAATTAAAAAGTGATTACTTTAATTTTCAACCAAAGAGTTGAATTCTCAACCAAGAAATATTTTTCATTGAAGACAGAAAAGAATTTCCATCGAGTTGTTGAGTTTTTCACCAAACTACGTAGATGACATTGTTGCCGAACGAGATGAATTATTAATATATATATATATATATATATATATATATATATATATTGTATATACAGGGTGTCCCACCACCTATGAACATGCCGGTACTGGGTGATAGAGGACAAAAAAAGAAATAGAAAAGTCCTCTGGCAAAACTTGATCTGGGCCATAGTTTGGGCACAGTAAAGTTTCAAAGTTGGGCATAATGAACCAATCAGTATCGATCTTTGGCAACCACTTGTTTGCCTCATAAGTGTTAAGATAGTGTGCGTGCTGGCGGTTCAGTTCAGCTCCCGCAAAAATTCACATCATTAATCTTTGATTGTTTCTACAAGACGCGAAATTCAAGCCTTTAAATTTTTTTAAATTCTTAGTTGTTCTTGCACACGTTTATTACCGTCCTTAAAATAACATAACATTTTCTCAACCTAAAAAATATGAATTTCAATTTAATACAGAACTTTCCTGACATTTCATGTAAAAAAAACCAACAAAAATGTTTAAAATTCAGAAGACCAAACGAACTTTTGTTCTTCAGAATTAATATACTTCAAAAAGAAATTCTCAGTTATTCGTCGCAGAAATTTTGTTACATTTTTGTTATAAAACCAGAAAATTAACTTAAAACTCGAAGAAACAAAACAAACTTTTGCTATTGAAAATTAATTAACAGGTCTACGATAAGTAATTCTTTGCGATTCAATTCAAAATTTTTTGTTACATTCATTATAAAGAATTAATAAAAAAATTAAAAATGGGAAATCCAAACAAACTTTTGTTCTTTAAAATTAACCAACAAGTCTAAGATGAGAAAACACATTTTAAACCCCCAAAAGTAATTATTTGCGATTCGTTGCAACATTTTTGATACATTTATTATCACAAAAACAAAATTGTAAGAAAAATTGTAAGAAAAATTGTAAGAAAACCAACAAAAAATGGAATATGAGAAAACCAAACAAACTTTCGTTTTTGAAAATAAATCATCAAGTTAATGATAAGAAAACTCATTTCAAACCTGCAAAAGTACTTCTCTGTAACTTATTACACAACTTTTTTTGTAATAATAATGAAAATAAAAAAAATGTAAAGCTCGGGAAACGAAACGAACTTTTGTGCTTTGAAAATAATCAATAAGCTTACAATGAAAAAACAGATTTGGAATCCCAAAAGTAATTCTTAGCGATTTTTTTCATAAATTCCGTTACGTTAATTGTAACAAAGTTAAAAGTAATTAAAGCTGGGAAATTCAAACGAACTTTTGTTCTTTAAACTTAACCAACAACTCTGAAGTTAGAAGACACATTTTGTTCCCTCAAAAGTAATTTTTGGGATTCATTGTAAAAATTTTGTTACATTTCATTGAACGAAACTAATAAAAAATGTAAAGCTCGGTAAACGAAAGGATCTTTATTTCTTTAAAAATAACCAACATGTTGAGAATAAAAAATCACATTTTGAACCCCTGAAAGTAATCCTTCGAGATTCTTTCCATACATTCTGTTATCTTAATTGTAACAAAGTTAAAAATATTTAAACATGGGAAATCCAAACGAACTTTTGTTCCTTATAAATAACCTACAAGTCGAAGATAAGGAAATACATTTTGCACACCCAAGAGTAATTCTTTGTAATTCATTGCAAAATTGTTGTTACTTTTATTTAACAAAACCAACAAAAAATTGAAACTGAGTAAACCAAACAAACTTTCGTTCTTGAAAATAAATCATCAAGCTAAAGATAAGGAAACTCCTTTTAAAAACGCAAATAAATTCTGTGCAACACATTAATGTTGCAAAAAAATTTTAATTAACAAAATAAATACAATTAAACAACAATAAAAAAAAATGATATAACGATGAAAGATGAACATTAAATAAGATAAAAATTATGTACTAGTTGACGAAGATAAAATTTATTTAAAGTGGCTAAGTATCAAGAACTTAGGAAATCTTGAAATCAAACTACTTTAAGAATTACTTTTGGGTGTTCAAAATGTATTTTCATCTTAAACTTTTTTATTTATTTCTAAGAACGAAAGTACGTTTCGTTTAACCATGCTTTAATTTTCATAATTTTGTTACAATGAATGTAACAGAAATTTTGTAATGAATGGAGAACTCTTAGGGGTTCTAAATATGTTATTTTATTTTGTAATTGTTAGTTAATTTATAAGAACAAATGTTCGTTTCGTTTCCCGAGCTTTAGATTATTTTATTATTTATGATGAATTTGAAAGAAAAAAAGGTTGTTTGATTTTCCGAGTTCTTAATTTTTTTGTTGGGTTTGTGAACATTAAATGTAACAA
>CAKNXH010050934.1:0-23769 GCA_932178445.1 Andricus quercusramuli
AGATGGCAGTTGCTCTTAGTGGTACCCTGCGGTGGTTGTTTAACTTTGTTTTTAATTATATATATATATATATATATATATATATATTCGTTTTCGATTCCTTTGGAATAGAACTGCAGGGCCTACGACAAAGCCACCGAACGCGTCCTCGGGTTGTGGATAGAGGATCCCTGTACCAAGGGTTTCTGCTGAATATGGTTACAATAATTAATAAGCAGTCGCGGACAATTGCCCAGGGATGGTCCCGAAGGAATAACCCCTAAGCGAAGGCATAAGAACCGTACCGAAAGCTGAATGGCTCATAGAAGAAGATTCAGTAATAAAACTTATCGCTTAGATGAAGGGCATCAGGGATAATCTTCTCATCTCAGAACACCGAGCAATGGAGATTAAACGACAGGTTGATTTGACGTGGAAAAATGTCAATAGTGAACATCAGTTAAAGGAAGCTGCATCACACGATAAAGCAGCCGCAATTAATGATGACGTAGCGGTAATTCATTATGCCATCCATGATCCTGTACCACCACATCCTCCAGAGGCAGATGACCTGATTCAAACAAAGGCAGAAACAGAGGTTCATCCACAGAGAAGGCAATTAAAATGGGCATACCGTATGAACAGAGATGTTATGTGCATTCATTTTTTGGCAGAGAAAAATGGGCAAAGTGTGAGGAGAAAGCATCATTATCTCTTCCTACTCAAGTACCCTTAACTTGTCACAAGAATAAAGGAACAGAATTCAGCAGACCAAAAACGCTTTATTATTGTAAACGGATTGCTTTCGGCTGTTGAAACAGCAGCCATCAAAATGATAGTGGGAAAGCAGCTTTCTATTGATGAGCTCCCTTTGAAAGATGTGGACAACGAAGACCTGATTGAAGCTTAATGCGTCTTAGGTGTTAGGACGTGGTGTTGGGGTTAATGTACTTCAAGTACCGGATCCACTAGAACCACATGCGGAAATTAATAACGTTGTTGTAAACAGCGGAATCCTAGAAAAGCTACAGCACCTTGAACTGAATTTTGGCTGTGATTTACTAGAGTTCAGCAATATAGAACCAACACAAAGGCATTCTCTGCCCAAGATGTACGTCACAAAGTATTTACGTGCATTTATAGGAGAAACAAACAGTAAGGTTTTGAATATGCATTTGAACGCAACACTAACCGTGTTGGGCCGCAGAACTAGGTCTACAAATGCAGTCTTCGCTTCAGAAAGGGAACGAGATCCACCGTGGAAAATCAGGATGGATATGGATGTCAGTAAATTAAGGTGCAAATTGGGTCGATTGACTCGATGTAAGAAAGGAAATGGAAAGAGAAAGGTGTTACACCATGTTACTAAAATCATCCACCCTCGGCGCATCGAGCCATTGATACCAGTAATAATGTATGAGATTATAAACTCCCAAAGGCAGAGACTTTATGTTCTTATTGCTGGACTGTGTCAGGACAATAAAAACAGTGCAAGAAGATAACAAAAGCTAACCTTTTAGGTAGATGGAAGAAGGTTCTACTGTGAAATGAGTGTAAAACAAAATAACCAGAAATACACCAAAGTCCCTCAGTTGGAAGACATGACTAACTATTTGTCGGGTGTTGAGAGAAAATCGAACAGAAGTAACTTCGACGCTGCGTGGTTCCAGCTAGAGAAAGCAAGAGCAAGTAATAACCTTGCAATATAGCAGACTAACATCACAAATTGAGATGTTTCAGCTACTTTAAAAGGGGCAAGTAAGTGAAAAACTCAATTTCCAGACATGATACACAATTTCTGGTACAAGTAATTGACGAGTGTGCATCCTACCTTGGCAAGGTGTTTCCAGAATGTAATTTCAGATCATTGAACATTCAGATCTCATGCCAAGTTTTATGCTTAAATGTACTACGTATATCTGCCTTAAAAAAACCAGACGCTCAAAATCTATCTAAATCTCGATCCATACCTGTCTTCCAACAATTTATAAATGCCCTATGGCTATAATTGTAAGATAGGGTATATTGTCACTGCGACAAGAGTGGCATCCGTACGGAAGAACAAAAGGGATGTTGCAAAAACTTGCAGGGCCGTCAAGATCTAGTAATCATATACGCTGTTGCAATGACGCAAGCACGTTAGCTTGAAGCCTTCAAAATTCACAAAATCTGCTCGCGATGATGCTTTGTGGTACAAGAATCGAGTATTTTGATCATGGCCAACCAAGGATAACTGGATCAATACGCATTACGACGGGTATTTATCAACAAGACTCCTTCAGTGCATTATGGTTCTGTTTAACGTTGAACCCATTTAGCAGAAAACTATATAGTATGTATAATGGGTTTAAAATACATAATAATGAGGATGGTTTTCAACTGACCCATTTTCTACACGTGAATGACCTTAAGCTATGTACACTAGTTCGAACGACAAACTGCAGCAAGTGATCGATGTCACAAAGCAGTTTTCCAATGATATCCACATGAAGTTTGGACTACATAAATGCAGAATAGTGCATTCAACCAGAGAAGAATTAGGGACCGCAGATCGAAAGAACGAGAACGAGAATGGCATCTTGATTCTAAAGGGTTTTCAGCATTCGATAGATAAGAAAAGCCTAACGACTGCCTTCACTACAAAACTCAGATTAGTTCTGAAGAGTTCTCTCAACTCAGCAAACAAGATCAGGGCAATCAATACCTATACCATACATGTCCTCACATACTTCTTCGGGTGCATTAAATGGTCGAACGCCGACCTTGAAAGGTTGAATCGAACTGTCCGTTTCGAAATGACGCAGCATCGAAAGCACCACAATAATTCAGCGATTGGAAGAGTAGTTCTACCACGAGAGGGCAGGGGCGTTTTAGATGTCAAGAAATTCTTTAAGCCAGAAGTTATATAGTTGCAACACTATTTTAACAGCAAGCGAGATGTTACGCTTTACAACACCATCTTTAAAGCAGATCTTGATTACACACCCTTGAACATGTCCTCAGAGGAAGCCTTGAATGTCAAGGCGGAAACCACAGAGGTATTAGAAACGTAATGGTCACAAAAAGCTATTCACAGTGAGTACCAAAGAACGTTAAATCAACATGAGATGGATAGTGATGCATTCAATATTTGTCTGAAAAAGGGCCTCCTATTTCCAGAAACGGAAGGATTTATCATTGCGATTAAGGACAGGGTTGTCAACACCAGAAATTATCGCAAACGCGTGTCCATCGGTGCCGATTATGTAGAGATACTAACAAATCCATCGATCACATTGTTGATGGTTATCGCGTCATGGCTCAGAGAGAATATACGCACAGACATAATGATGTGGCGGGCATTATACATTAACAACTTGCCCTAAACCTAGGACTCTTGACAGAATGGATGCCTTTCTATGGCTACATTCCAGTGTCCGTTTTAGAAAACGAAGATTACTTCCTATGTTGGGATGTTACCTCGGATGTTACTTTGCAGACGGATCATTATATCCGACCCATTCGATCGGACATCGTGATGCGTGAGAAAAAAGATGGAAGAGTCTGCATCATTAACATTGCTTGTCCACTTATCCGGAGTTTGCAGGCAACTTATACAACCATGACCCATAAGTATAGCAAGGTAAGGCATGAAGTAAAGCCAATACAGATGAATGTGAAACATGCATCTATTCATCCCATTGTGATGTCGGCAACAAGCAATGTGCATGCAAAATGCACTGAACATCTTGAACATTTAGGAATCAGTTGGGTACTGGTAGCAGCTCAGAGGGCGGTTTTAGGAAACACATGTTGCTTTGTAAGAAACTTCTTAGGCTATCAGGAAGCAAGCGACTAAAACCCTATGGAGTGGCAGATGGTAGCTCCAAACAGCATTTAGAGGCGACTAATGTCACCATCAATGCTCACGGCTACTGTGTAAGGACAACAGGGGTAAAAGACGAACACAAAACTACACCATGCTCCTAATTTTGAAAAACCGGACTCACTCGAGTTTAATCTATACAATTACTATTCAATTTTTAAGAGATTTTGTCGTTTGTACTTGGAAATTCTTGTTACTAAAAGCTGATCTAGGCCAAACTTCAGATTAGATTACCACGATATTTTTCGACTTGATGTGCGTGTTAGATAAATTATATGATCTAAGTAACCCTCGGACAGTTTTTTGTTTGAAAAATCTTATAGTTTATATATATATATATATATATATCTATTATTAAGAAAAAAGTTTTCAGAAAATTGTATAAAAATGTATAATTTTATGAAAATCTCTAATCATAGAATTTGTCAATAACTGACCAGTTGATAATTGTGTTAGTGTGAAAATCAACAAAACAATAATATCCTGTCCTGAGAAAACTACGCGCTTCCATTTACCTAAAATAATTCAAATGATAAAATCTGATAGTACATGTCACATGTCCCTGACTACATTTTCCCAAAGTGCAATGCACTTATTTCCTTACTTATTGCACAATTAACATTTTAAAGGGATACCCCTTTTTTATAATAGAACACAAAATTAGAAAATATAGTTTATAATAAATTAATACTTATAACTGTAGTATAAAAACTCGTTTTTGAACGTCTCCACAACTGAATGTCACGTAGTGACACAACCGTTTCTTAAATTTTTTTAACGAAAGAGTTGGACTTTCAAATTTAAGTTTAGTGACAAATAAGCATTTTTGAGCGTTCTACTTGAAGAAATAATTAAATCTGTCCAATCTTTGCTATAACGAAGGTAAATGAGATATAATTGCATTGTTCATTGCCCTGGCGAAAGTATCGGATAGGAATTCCTTCCGAACCAATCCGAGTTAATTCGAACCAATCCGAAATTTTTTTTACATTTCGTTCGATCCAAATCGGTCAAAAATTAATCCGACTCAATCCGGTTCAATCCGGAAGGAATGTTGTCTGGCGTCACCCAGTCACACCGGATCATTCACCAGGTGTGTTCATCATCAAAATATTGTTTAGCATATAACCTTTCTGGTGTTTATAGTATATTGTGTATCAAGGAGTAAAACAGTTTTTTATCTGAGCTTGAATTTGTAATAATGAGGCGTAGACCCTAGCTGAAAATTCTTGTACAGGAACTTCGGAGGACCCTGCACATGTTCCTGTACACGAACTTGCACATGTACCAATACAGGTAATCTTCCTTCCTTTGGTTGTCTTGAAGATCCAACTCACTATCGAGAGAGTCAAGCCACCAACGAACCCTCGCGGATTAGTTCCTATGCAGGATCATGTACAGTTTCCTTCGCAAAATTCCTGCACAATACCGTCAAGATTACCAGTACAAGTTCGTGTGCAGGTTCTTGTACAGAAACATGTGCCCACGCTCGGATAAAAAGACTGTTTCCCTCCTAGGTACACAATATTCTATTAACGATACGAAGTAGGTAAGTAACATTAACCTACGGAATTAATTTTTTTTCGTTTATTATGTTGTCGCTCATCACGCAATTATTTTTATGGATCTGAGTGAAGTTAGTCACAAAGAGAGTTTTCATTCTAATATTTCGATGATTTTTGAATTCAACATTCTTGCGTTTATTAATATTCACGTTATTATATTGCAAAAAATAGTTCAAATAAATCCTAACATATATTTTAAGCATCTAGGACTATTTGTACAAATTATACTTACCTCTACAGAGTGTTTACAGGCATTGAAATAAAAAATTTATTATTTATTGACATTTGAACAATAGATTTAAATTGAAAGTACCATTCTTGATCTCGTTTATTACTATTTTCACTATAATTTAGTTTGATCCTAATAGAACAAAATATTTTACTTGAATCCGGAATACCTTTTCCAAACAAAATTTCTAAGCAAATTTGGCTAATTTTTGGATTTCCACCCATTAACGTTCCAACAACATTCAATGTCAGACCAAATAAGAAATTGTGATATAAGTACCTGGTACCAGCAGTTGGATTATGTGTTGGAAGGCATGCGGTGTTGATATTGGCATAACTAGCAATCGCAATGTTTTTGCTAAGCCGAACAACGGCTATGTCATTGTGAAGATTCTGAGCGTTGAAATTCGGGTGAATTGATACTGCTGAGGGAGAAGCATCAATGTATGGTTCTACATTGGTTGCCGAATTCCATTCACCGAGTCTAATTATAAAATTGTAACCCCTGCAAATAAATATAACTGCTTTATTTTTGATGTGTAAACATCTTAGACCTCGATATGGGGAGTCGCGCCTGATTCAAATGAAATCACGACTAGAAAGTGTAACGCAGGCCTCTGACACACGCGCTGTGTCTTATGCCACAGAACGGAGACTTGCCTCTCTCTCTCACTCTCAAACGAATAATAATTGTTTAAACAATTGTAAATTATTTACAAACAGGAGGAAAATATGCTGTGTCTAATTTGAAAAAAATAAACAATTTTCAATATTTTTCTCATGAGTTTTGAGTACTTAGATGTGTAATAATGATGATAAGTGTCATAATAATGAATTTTTCATAACGAAATTTCAATTTTCAATATTCTTCTTCATGAAATATAATTACCCTAATTCTAAATGAAGATGCGTAACATAAGTGCGACACAATGTGTTCTTTCAGAGAACTGATATCGGTCCGCACCGGTATTTTATAAAAAAAGCTTGACTAAGCAGGCAAAGGAGAGAATGCGTTTTAGGAAATAAAATAGTTTGAAGAATGAATCAATACATTTTTTAAATGTTCAAACTTATATAATTTTTCAATAATTTTAGGTTGAAACACTACAAATGAAGGATTTTGCATTGTTATTGAAACATTCAAATTCAAAAATGTCACTTATAAATTAAAAATTTAAAAAAATGAAACAATGCAAATTTTTTAGTTTGAATTCAGCACTCTGAAATTTTAATGATTCGAGGCTTATTTTATTTTAAATAATTAAATTTCAATTTGTTTATTTTTGAATATTTCATTTTTACTTTCTTATTTTTAATTTATTATAACATGCCATTGACCAATCCCCTTTTCCTGCTCCTTTTAGCTTTCCTTCGATTTATCCATATTGTTATTACTTTTTTCTCCCTCTAATGTCACTATTATGGGAAAGTGATCTAAATCTATTTAATACCCTACCTCTAGTTTCTTGACCTTCTCTCTTACCTCATCATCTACTATCACATAATCAATTACCGTTCCCCTTTCTCCTCCAGAGCGTGTATATTCCCCTTCTTCATCTCCCTCTATATTTCCGAATAAGATAAACCAACCCAACTCTTCAAAGCTCTTTAACAATTTCTTTCCCTCCCCATTCAGTATCTTGTCTTTGGATTTTCTCCCTCTCTCTCCTCCCCATTCCCATCCTTCTCTATCTCCTGTTCTCGCATTGAAATCCCCTCCTATTATAAGCCTAATATCTTCTTCATTTTCTTCCATAATTTCTTTCATCTCCTTTAATTTCTCCTGTATACTACCGTTCACATAAACCCCCACTATCTTCCACTTCTCTCCTCCCATCTTTACCTCTTCTACTATTAATCCTTCTTTTCGTTCTTTCCTCTCTTTCTTGTCCTTTCCTGTTATACATTCGTTCCTTACTCCCATTACCATTTCTCCCATTGCTCTGCCTTTTTTATTCTTCCTCTTTGCATTTTGAACTTGCCATTTGTAACCTCTTGGTAACCTTCCCCTTACTCTTTCCCATCCCTTTTCATCTAGCCACGTCTCCATCAATACTACTACATCCCATTGTGCCAAATTTCTCATAAACTCCCTATCCTTTCTCTCCAATCCTGCTATATTCCAGTAAAATATCCTTCATTCTTCCATACCTTCGTTCCTCGTCTCTCTTTACTTCTTAATATTACTATTTCTTATTATCCTCTCTCCCGTTCCTTTCTCTCCTAGTTTCCCGGCACCTCATTTCTTACTATATATATATATACTACTTGCGAAACTTCTATGTTATAAGAGAGTCAATGGGATTGGAGCGTATATTTGTTTTAAATTTAGCTACGCGGTTTCCTGACATTGTAACAATCTATGACACGTTGGACTGAAAAAAATAATCTTTGAGCACTGTTCTTGAAATGGGAAACGGCGTCAGAAACGACATACCAAATGACGTACCAAAGAACGTACCAAAGGACGTACCAAAGTACTTTATACGTCCTTTTGTACGTCCACTTTTTCAAATGGGTAAACGATTGAACTAGTGTCTAAATGAACTCAATGATAAATGAGTAGTATTTGGTTACTCACAAATTGTAAATTTTGTGCGCAGCAGTAAGGATATAATTTTCATTTATAAGAACTCCAGCACCAAGGAACTGGTGAGTTGATGGATGTAGAAGTGCAACCTGCCAGGGATAAGCACCATAAGCCGCCTGCCCTATGGGCTGCGGAGTTGGTGAAGTATATTTTCTTCGTCCACAGGTACTGTCAGTCACGCTTCCCGAACCATTTGTGCAGCAGAGGACATAACCACCTGGACATGTAGTAGTCCCACCAGTTCCAGTAGAACCCTTGAAAGAAAAACTTTGAGGGGAGTGCTGCGCAACGAGGGATACGGATTTTAAAAATCTTTTGTGGGCAAAGAGAGTTGAAACAAATCCATGATAAACTATCGGTCGAATTGCAGAGCGCTCGTGGTAACTGGTCTACGTTCTAGGGTTGAGAGTCTGCGGTCATGTTTTCGCGTCCTCGTAATTTTTTTTCTAATTATTTTTTTCAATAGTTTAACCGTAAATGTGCGTAAATATTATACAAATAATAATACATAGTAAAAAATACATTTTTTAAATCAAAAGATTATTAATTTTCATTTATTAATTATTATCAATAATAAATATTATTCAATATTTTGAAGTTTTCAGCAGCGAGAATTTAATGGACACATTAAGAACTGTCTGATTTTTCATCCATGTTTTTGATAATAAAATAATCATATGTAGACATAATTCGTATTTTTTATTCAAATATCAATACTCCCGTTTTAATATTTGGCAGTGTCTACTTGCACTGAAAAAATCCGGCTGTTCATACTGAAAAAATGCAATTGCCCATACTCAAAGTTCGGTACGCCTTTATTAGATATTTTCTATTTTCTTTAATGTATATCATTTTTTAAACTAATTTTTCGTTGGTAAAAATATCGAAAATTGCAGAATATTTGGTGAGCAGAGGTGAGACAAGCGACGTCCAAGAATTCGTTAATGCTTGCCACGAAGGAAAACTCGTATGCTGGGTCGTGCACATGCGCAGAGCTGTTTTCGCAGTCACGTGTTATTCCCACTCCCCGATGTTATATTTTGACATCTCGACGCACATGTAGGTTATGTTCGTTTGTTTATGTTCGTTCAATACACAAGTTCGAAACTTCAAACGCGTATTGACATCGATGGCATGGCAACCGCCAGTGCGCATGTGCACGACCCCGCAGACGAGTTTTCATTCGTGGCAAGCATTAGCAAATTCTTGCACGTCGCTCGTCCCTCTCCCCACTTACAGGGATAGTATACTCCTTGCTATTCCTTCGTGGTTTCAACATTCTTTTTATCACACCGCCATCATGAGTGAGATTTTAGGTACTGTAAATGATATCTAAAATATAGCACTTCTTAACCCATATATACGATATCCTGACAGACCCATATTTGAGACATCGTAGTAACAAAAGGAACGATAATTTCAAACGTTTTCCTGATCAAATCGCTTCATTTACCGTTCAGTTACACATTCCAATAGTTTGTTGCTGGGAAAAAAATTTTCCAGCCAAAACAGAGGTGACGCCCCTATTCTGCAACCTAACCCATTTTTTTTACAATATATTATTATCTTTATACTATTTATGCGTCTTTACTGTTAAATGATTGAAAAAAAGAATAATTTTTTTTAAGTAAGATGACGTGAAGATTCTATCCTAAAACCTACCTATTGAAAAGAAACTAAATGGGATGAATTGAGAAGAATTCGCCGGGAGCCCCCGTTAACCTTGCTTTGCGACAATCTCGAATTGGAGATTGTGGTTAATTCGTAAAATGTAATAAAATCTTCAAATATTCTATTCGCCAAAATTTAGCGAAAATTTTTTAGGGGATCCAATTCATTTGAATGCATCAGCACGAATTATTTTCAGTGTCCGCCAATTCATTTTGATTCGCGAGGTTTTAAGCCAAGCTCCAATTCGCCGGAATTCGCCAGCGCGAATACAGTTGAAGACTGGCCTATTCAATCGAATTCGTAAGCTATACCCAACGCGCTGGGCATAAAGGATCCGTTCTACATGAGTATCAATGAGTCCCGTAGCTCAGTGGTCGCCCTCTCGACTTCATACACTTGAGATCGCTGGTTCGAGTCTTGAGGCATGCGATTTTTTTTCAGAATGACCTCGACCACGAATTAAGGCGAGTTGACTTGCATTCAATTCGCTCCGGCCCAATTCGTTCCAACGAATCAGAAAGCAGAATTCGGGCGAATTTAAACATGTTAATTCACCGCAATCTTCCCGAATTAGGTTTTTTTACTAGGTAGAACATTGCTGTATCGCAGTTCCCTCGAGCACTCTACAATTTAACCGTTTGTTATACAGCACGGATTTCCGTCAACTCTTTTTTTCGTAAAACGGATGGAACGCTCACTACCTAAGCAAATGGCTTAAGATTTTTCCATTTCATATCAGGCCCTCTTCGCCCACAAAAGATTATTAAAAAACGTATACCCCGTTATGCGCACACCTCTTATTTTCGCGAGTCAGAAAACGGTTGTCAACGGTAGGTCAAGGAAAACCTGAATAAGATGAAAATTCTGAAGTTTGAATGTCAATGGTCAGAGAAAATGAAGAATTTGTCAGGGAAAAGCTAGAGAATTTTTAAAATGAAGTTAAAAATTTCATTATTTACTTGCAAAAGTCACCAATTTTGTTAAAAACAGTTTTTTAAATTATCTTGGTTGAAGGTTTTTTGTTGTTGTTGAAGATTCATCATTTTAGATGGAAATTTATCTCTTTGGTTTAACTACTTTGTTAGTTTTTTTTTTGTTCAAGATTCAAAATTTTACTTGAAAATTCAACTACTTTGATGAAAATTCATGTACTTTCTGGGAAACGTGTCTTTTGGTAGAAAATTAATCTTTCTGGTTTGCAGGTTGAAAATTCCACTATTTGGTTATAAATTCAATTATGAGTGTTGTTGAAAAAATACAAAATAGGAAAAAAATATCTCAAAAGCCTTAGTGATAATTTAACTATTCGAAAAAAATACTGGAAAAAACATAGACAATTGGAACTATTATATTATTTGAAATATTTTTCAAATGTTGGTTTGAAACTCAACAATTTGGTTAAAAATTCAACTATTTTGTAGAAAATTTAGTTATTTTATTAAAAATTAATCTATTCTGTTAAAAAGTCATCTCTTTGTTTGAGAATTCAATTTTTTTGTTAAGAATTCGTCCTATTAGATTGAAAATTACTCTTTTATGGTAGGAAAATAATCGTTTTTAGATGAAATAAATAAATAATTTTGACTTTTTTAAATTTAAATTTAAAATTGTTTCAGTTCGTTTATAAAATATCTATGTTTAAAATGGCACAAGAATAAAATTCTCGTCTTTGAATATTAATTCAGATTGAGAAAAAGCATGATGTCAAACTGACCGGGAAATCGGGAAGTGATCGGGAATTTTGTTCACCGGGAACTGACCGAGAATGCAATTCAGTGACCGCGAGTTTTCTCTCGAATTTACTGTGATATCCAAATAAAAAAAAAATTCCATACATTTGATTACTCTGATTACAATTCTGACTTGAAGAAATATAATATTTTTAAAATAACGTAAAGAATTACAAATATCCTGACTTGGAATAGGGAATTTTTGAAAAGAATAATTACAAATTGCGACATTGAATTTCAGTAAAGAAATTTAATGAAGAATTATATTTTTCACTTTGGAATAGGAATTTTCAGTAAAGAATTATAATTTTGAGTTTGGGATAGGGAATTTAAGTAAATAAATGTAATCTTGATAATTTGAAACAAGGAATGGCCGTGAATAATTTTAATTTAGACTCTTGCACAGGGAATTTCCTAAAATATTATTATTTTGATGTTGTGACCGACAATTTCTGCAAAAGAATTAGAATTTTGATTCTGACACGGGAAATTTTCGAAAAGAATTATAACACAATTTGAAATTGTCCTCTTCCAATTTTGAGAAAAAGGGAGTTACTATATTTCTGAATTATATTAGAAAATGTTGTCAATAAATATAATTCTGACTTGGAACTGGGAATTTTTGGATATATATGTAATTGTGACTTGGAACAGGGAATTGCCGTATAGAATTACAATTTAGATCTTGGAGGAGGGAATGTCCGTAAAGAATTATAATTTAGACTTTGAGACAGGGAACTTTTGTAAAGAATTATAATTCTCACTTTCGAAAAGAGAATTTCCGCAAAAGAATTTTCATAATAATTTTCCATAAACAATTATAATAGATACTTCAGGACTAAGCGTTTCCGTTAAGATATATAATTTAAATTTTGGGATAGGGAATTTCCGCAAGGAATACTAATTTAGACTTTCAGATACAGGGAATTCACGTAAAGAGTTAAATTTTTACTTTCGACCAGGCCATTTCCATTAAGAAATATAATCTAGACTTTAGGAATGGGAAGTTTCGTAAATAATGAAAAATTAATTATTTGACTTGGAACCGAGAATGTTTGACATTGAACGGGAATTTCGAAAAATAATTTAAATTCTGATTTAGAACAAGGGAAAGTGAAAAAAATCTGAATTGTAATCCTTATGACCAAAAATGATCTAATGCTCGAACTCAGAATTATAATTCTTTTCCAAAATTCCTTGTTCCAAATCAGAAATCTAAAATGTTATAAATTTCTTGAAATCTTGAAACATCGATTGAAAACATTCAAATCTATATAAAACTCTTTCAAATTGACCGGGATTGACCAGGAGAAAATCGGGAAGTTTGAAATAATCCGGCAGGTAAATAATCACCATGAAAAAGTAATTTTACAAAATGGCTTAGCGCATACAAAAGGCTTCAGACCAGGTGAAAGTGGCGTGTTTGAAATAAAAAAGGACTTATTTTAGATATGAAGGGCGTTTTCAAGATAAACATGTGTAAATAGGCGAATAAAACAATAACAGATTTTCCGATTTAATATGAGTTACAGTTAACTTTTCAAGAAATTTTGCAAGATGTGAGAATGGAAAATTAACATGTGGCGAGATTTTTCTACTCATTAATATTATACATAAGGGGGGGGGGGGGGAAGCGGCAAAAATGGGCTGGGTCTCGGCAGATAATGAAAAGACTACGCACGGTGTGCCTGAACCAACTTTTAATGCAAGGTCATATCACATCCAATTTTTTTGATGGATTCGATTTAGGGGCTCAAAAATAGTGTGCAAAAAAATTTTTGGCCAAATCCCTCGAGCCGTTTTTGAAAAAAGTGTTTTTTATGGTTAAAAATCAAAATTTTCAAAAAAATGTGCTGCATTTCCAATTTTTTCACTTTATTTAACGAAATATGGTAACTAAATATAATATCAGTCCATATCAATACTGAAACAAAAAATAATTTATTTTTACGTATGTCGGACATTGTATTCTTGTACAGCTTTTAGTAAGTTACATGGGTAACGAGGGTGTTTGCTCGAAACTTAATATTTAGCCCAGGTCGTTTTAAAATCCAAATGGAAAGATTCCATGGGTTGTTCACTGTAAAATCCAAGGCCTTTTCCCACTTCACGACAAAAATCAGGGACATGAAAAAAAATCGCATGAACTTTAGGTGTAATTAAAATTTCCAAATCACAGTAACTTTGCTTAAACTCAGATATACAATCTACGTATTTCAGGTGTAATGTTGAAGAAACAGAAGAATCAACGACGGATTGAAAAGCCTTAAAGCACCTTACATATTTTAAACAACCAGTGCTACATATTACACCCAATAAGTCGACTTTTTCAAATAGCATTTTTCAAGAATTACCTGCGAACGCTGGACTCCCATGTACAAACTCGCGAGTAACATTACACATCCTAGCCCATTGGAGACTGTCATCTTCGAACTCCGTGAGCAGGTGTTTATACATTTCATTCACAACCCCGAGCGTCAGATGTATTTTTGATGGTGGAATTATCTCTTAATATTTCCGCGTTAGCGTTTTCTGAGAATATTATTAGAGTATTTGTACATTTCCATACTTCTTTGCAGATGATGTTGTACTTCCTCTGTCCTGCCACGCAAAAAAATTCTCCTTACAATTTCCAACAGTTCTGTATTTACCACACGCGTTTAATTCATCTTTTGATGCACTGCACCAAGTGCAAGGAAACCTGCTTGCGTATGACATCATGCCCGTCCACACGTTGGCAAGTTTTAAATCAGTTGCTATTGCCCCTTTTAAATCCTTCAATTCTAAGAGTGACCACAGAAATATTAGAAATAATCCCACCACCAGGACTACATCTGATGCTCGGGGTTGTGAACAAAATTTATAAACACATGCTAACAGAATTCGAAGATGACAGTCTCCAATGGGGTAGGATGTGTAATGTTACTCGCGAGTTTGTACATGGGAATCCAGCGTTCGAAGGTAATTCTTTCAAAATGCTGTTTGAAGAAATCGACTTATTGCGTGGAATATGTAGCATTGGCTGTTTAAAATATGTAAGGTGCTTTAAGGCTTTTCAATCCTTTGTTGGTTCTTGTTTTTCTTCAACATTACACCCGAAATACGTAGATTGTATGTCTGAGTTTAAGCGAAGTTACTGTGATTTGGAAATTTCAATTACACCTAATGGAATGGAAGCTTCTAATGTGTCCCCTGAGGGTTTACATTGTTCTTGTATCTCTTCCCTATTCCTTCACACACCTCCCACACACATACTTGGTGGTGGGAGGGGGACCTACAGTTGAAGGTGGGTTCCGAACCACCAAGAGCAACAGCCTTAAGTACTTAGAGAACCTTTTTCTCTAGAGGTACCGGTCCCACGACTCTCCGGAGATGAACAACTCCCTTGCTAGGCAAGTGTTCACCGCATGGGCCACCGAGACTCTTCCAGAGTGCGAGGCGGGAATCGAACCCGCAAGCCTTGGATTTTACAGTGAACAAGTCATGGAATCTGTCCATTCGGATTTTAAAACGACCTGGGCTAAATATAAAGTTTCGAGCAAACACCCTCATTACCCATGTAACTTACTAAAAGCTGTAGAAGAATACAATGTCCGACATACGTAAAAATAAATTATTTGTTGTTTCAGTATTGATATGGACTGATATTATATTTAGTTATCATATTTCGTTAAATAAAGTGAAAAAATTGGAAATGCAGCACATTTTTTTGAAAATTTTAATTTTTAACCATAAAAAACACTTTTTTCAGAAACGGCTCGGGGGATTTGGCCAAAAAATTTTTTGCACACTATTTTTGAGCCCCTAAGTCGAATTCAGCAAAAAAATTGGATGTGCTATGACCTTGCATTAAAAGTTGGTTCAGGCACACCGTGTACGGCGAGGTCGGTGGATGTGGGAGAGATAGGCGGATCTCAATTTTTGAAAAAGTGACGGTGGCGATGTCTTCCCACTGTATAGAAATATACAAAAATATTATTCTAGTATATTACAAGAATTTAAAAAAGAGTCCGTGCCTTGTATGTACATTTTACCTAGCAATTTTTGAAGCAAAAAGAGGATGTGGCTAACTGTATAAGTCTATAAAGACACTAAACTATAAACCGCTTTTGTGCTTCTTTCAAAAAGACGAAAAGTTTTATAATTTTCAAAATTACTGACATAGTATATTATTATCACTTTACGTAAGAGAATAAAAAAAAATACTTGCAAATTCAAAGTACTTGATTTAAAAGATAATTTATTAGATACGTGTTAAAAAATAGTTTTGTTCGAAATTCGAAAATATTTTTGAAGGAAATAAAGTTCATCCATTCAGTTCGAAAAATCAAATAATCAGATAATTAATATAGAGAGCCGATTCATTTCATTTAAAATGTTGTGAACGGACAATTCAACGAAGATTTTTTTCAAAGGTTTTTAACATATTTTTTATTTTGTTATCCATTCTGAATTCTATATGTAAAATTGTAAACTTTATTCTCTGTTCTGTATTATAATTGAATAATTTTTTTGATTACGTACCTGATTTACAATGCGAATATCGATAGAACCAGATCCGGGATTAACAACTATTCCAGTACATGTTCCAAAAACTACACAACTGCATACACGATTTGTGGGCGGGACTCCAGGATTATTTATAATATATGGAGCTAAAAGATTCAAAAGTTTTCAAAAATTCCATAATAAATACTACAAGAAAGGGAAGAAAAAGTTTTGAGAACTTTTTTATTTCAACCAATTCAGGGTGGCCAGTGAACCGGAAAACCGGAAAATGACAGTGAGTTATTTCACTGACGGCGAGAATTTCATAAATTTTTAGAAGAAAAATCTATCCAGTCACTTAAAATAGCACAAATTTTATATTCTATAAGACAATTAAAAAAAGTTTTATTTCAACTTCTTTTTATGTTAAGGTTCAACTTTATTAAGTGTTTGTTAAGTGTTAAACTTGATTAATTATGAAATTATTCAGTTTATAGTGGGGAATTGTACAATGTTTTACTTCAAAAATTTTACATTTTAGGTCTTCCTTCTTAAGCGTAAAATTGACTTTTTTTTATGAAAACCGTTTTAATTTGATGAAGTATTAATGAAAATTAATTATTAATTTTCAAAATTAAACTGTAGTTCCAGTGTCAAAAATTAATAAATAAATAGTTACACAAGACGCTTTTATTCAGTTTCAAATCCTATCAAAATATTGTTTCTGTCTAAAATATTCCATTTTGTACTCCTTTAATTTCAAATTTTTTCATTAAAAAAAAAGAATAATTTCCTAATATTTAGCAATATTTGACTGTTCATTTAAAATGAGCAATTATAAATCAAATATTCAAAACTAAATAATTTAAAACTGAATCGATTGAAATAGTAAGCCTTGAATCGTTAAAACTTCAGAGTGCTTTCAACTTTGAATGTTACAATTTTAATTGTTTTAATTTAAAAATGTTTAATTTGTAAGTGAAAGTGTTGAATTTCTTTATATATAAATAACAATTGAACAATTATAAATTTAAAACTACTTAAAATAAAAATAATTCAACTTCTAATTTAAAAAGTATTAAGTAAAAACAAAACAAATTTTAATCGTTCAATTTGTAATATGTTTCTAGTTAAAAATTGCTTAAAATGGTATTATTTTGAAAACTTACAAATTTATTGATTCCATTCTTTATTTTACGGCATTGAAGACGATAACGTAGATTTATATTTTTTAACCAGAAATCTTTGAATTACTCTATTCATAAACGGACACTTAATTTAGAATGGTTCAATTGAAAAGTATTAAAAGCTTCCATTTTATATATATATATATATACACACACATATATATATATATATATATATATATATATATATATATATATATATATAAGTAAATTATCAAGAGTTTAAATTTAAAAATGTCTGAATTGAAGATTTTTTGGCTTCAATTTAAAAAATTTAAAACTCAAAAGGGTTATACTTTAAGAGCCTTAGTTTGCAGTTCATTTTTGTTTACTTCGAATGAAAACATTTTTATCTTTAAGACTTCAAATTTTTTAATTTCAATGACCGTGAAAAATGTTTTTGAACCGGGAAAAAATCGGGAAATTACTGGGAATTTTTTTTGTTCGATTAAAATGGTCACCCTGCGTTTGTCTTCGGTTAAACAAGTGTTTATGCAGAAACTATTTCCACTAACAGTGTCAAGGTTATTTTTGGAATAATTTGTTGCTGACGTGATCGGTCAATAAAAAAGGTTCAAGTTCCTTTTTAATAATGTAAAAAAAAATAATTAAGAAATAATAAAAAGATTACTGAATCTTTTTAAGAACGCCTTTTCAATTTTAAATTATTAAGTTTTGGAAGACTCTATGTTTCAAAGTATTTATTCTGGAGAGGGCCTTCCATTTAAAATTATTTATTATTGTTAGGGCAAACAGCAAAAAACTTTTTTCATTAAATAAAAAGGCGTGTCTTTGTAATAATATTCTGTAGCATAGTACAAGAAAAAAAACCGCGAAGGAAATTTTCAAAAGTAACTTCAATAAAAGCACTTTTTTTACATAACATAATTCTTATATTAGACTTTCAGATAAAAATTGGTTACTTTTGAATATTTAGAATAAACAATTGTTTGTCGAATTTTTATGGTTTAAATTTGAAATAGTATATTATGATAATAAAAAAATTCATTTTTGATGTCGAGGCGTTCACCACTAACAATTTATTTTTGTGTACACCTGGATTTAGTAATAACGTAATCCTTGTTTTTTTTTTTTTATTTAAAAATTACAAAGAAAATTATTTTTCATAGGGCAACAAATGAAAAAACACTGTTGGTATTACTCAAAAAACGAAACATTAATTAAATCGAGAATTGGATTATTTAGAAATTTAATTTTAAAAAGGGAATATTAAAAACATTTATTGTATTCCTCATAAGTATTGTTACTTGTGAACATTTTTGAAAAACTGAACTATAGAACCATTGAGATAAAAAAAATGCACAGGGTGAAATATTTCAATTCTTTAAAAGTCAAAAATGGAATATTCACCTCCACAATTAAATATCAAGGAATGCCATACATACTCGGTGAGCTTGGAGCCGGATTTTGATTTTGATTGCCACTCGCAAAAATTGGTGGTGCCTGACCAAGAACACTTTCACATAAAAAACACTCCAGCAGCAAAAATCCTAAACTTATATCTCTTTGTATTTGCTTCATTATTGCTTATGGTAAAAAATACAAAGGATCACACAGCACGTCTGAGAGCTTTCTGAATCTAAATGTGCTGCCAGTCTGATATTTATGCACATCCAAGTGCGAAAAGTCACACGAAAGTTAGTTATCTATGCGAGATCTGCTTTTTTCTTTTATCTTTTTTTTCAATTTTAATAGTCAGATTAACTCGAACAGCGAGCCGCGACAATACAAGTGGCCTTCTTTGCCAGCGCATCGTTTCTCCGTAACAATATAATAAATATTAAAAAATGGGGAAAAACGACAAATTGCTTCCTATCGTAATTAGGTTTTCCTAACAGTAGCACGCGTCCCGACAATGCTCAACGCAGATTTACCAGAGCTATATTAAAATACGAACGAGCATGACGATTATGACAATTGAAGTGAAATCCTTTGGAGAGGGAAGGATGCACTGTTTACTACACTATTTCAATGATGTACGCAAGGGACACGAACAAGGCTGTCGATCTATTGTAATGACAGTGTTCCAATTTTTGGTGAAATTGGAGGATACAAAAAGATGTGTCTGACCATGACCCTAAATTCAGAGTCGAATAGCATAATTGTGTTGCTTTTTATCAGTTTTTTTATTATAACATTATGAAATATTACATTCTTTGAAAATTTAATAATACTAAAAACACCAGTGTTTGACATGAACGCGTTATAGGCGGAACGTTGAATTTTAGTAACGATAATAGTATTTATACTAAATTATATGTCATGATAACCAATCAGGAGGCATATTTTCATTATAGTAGTATATCAGGAAAAAATGGTTGTAATTCCACTATATTGTAATTAAAACCATTCTTTTCACATGAAACTTGGCGTGGACTGAAGAAAAAAACAATTTTGTACTAGTAAATTCTCTTTTGGATAAGACCAAAACAATTCAAAATATTTAAATATCGGAGAATATCTTCTGCTTCCCATTAGGATGAATATTTACAACATTCAAAAACTTAAAAAGAACATTTTTGTGATAAAAATTTTAACTGTTCAGACTGAAATGAACAACTTGTTTCAAGTAATATATAAGCTTCGTGAATATACTTTTTTAATTTTAATAAGGAAGAGGAAAATCAATTAGATTGAGATATATGCAATTAATTCAAATTTTTAACACAAATAATTTTTTCAGTTTTTGAATGTAAAAAAGTTTCAGTCATCTTCATAAAATGATACTTTGAATAAACTTTTAAAATTTAAATGACGTATCCAATATGATGGTTCAAGACTGTAAAAACAAAACTGATTTTGCTAAAAATTGTTATTCCAGTGTTCTTCGTGTGGTTCATTTCGATTCGGTAAAGAGCTAATGGACAAAGTTAGTAATGAGAGGATTCTGAAAGAATGGTATAAAGGAAACACTGTTTGCCTGACGTTATACTGTGATCTAAGAAGAGATGTTTTTGCTCAAGTTTCGTTGAAGGATGCTGGGTGCAAAGCATAAATATCCGAGCGGGAAGCGCGAGATCCGTCTGAAATGTGCACTAGACGCGCTCAAACGCGCGAACTGCGCGCGATGAGAATATGCCTGCGCAGCGGGCAGATTTTTGTGGTGTATAATAATAAGATTAAATACTTTATTTTCTCAATTTTAGCCAGTACTTCATTTGAATCAAAACACTGTTTTTAAATTAAGGAAATATAGTATCAAACAAAGCATTTCTTTAATTCAAAGAAGCAAAAAAGTCATTATGAAAAATTAATTAATTTTTAACTTTAAATTTAAAAATCTAAATTAGGAAATAATTGCTCAAATTTAAACATAACCTTCCTCTGAATGTTCAAAACGCATGCACAAAAAACTGGCTGAAATTCAAAATTACACCGAATTCGGCGTACATTTGAGAATCGGCGTTTTACAGTGTTGCCCAGCCGGGCACCCAGGGTTATTTCTACCTAAAATTTGCTGCAAATAGCCAAAGTCATGCATTTGCATGACTATATACGTAATTCGCTTTTACTTTGTATTTCGCTTTCCACCTTGAAAAAAAATGAATTTCAGGATACTAAATTCACTTCTTTCATTACTTTTTGTTTGCTTTGTTTATTGGGATGAGAATGAGACGCATGTTTGCGACAAATATTGATTTATTTGTCAAGTAATAATAATAATTAGTGCAATGCTCTTCCCTTCCTTCATGTTGATCGAGACATCATTGGACGAATTTATATGCCGCTATTATATTTATAAACAATGAGTGACCTTGACTTGCAAAGTGTGACTTCAGAGCTAAATAGCAAAAATTGTTGTACATCTATGAGCTTACATTTTGCATGAAGCTACAGAATTATAACAATCGGCCCTCTCACAATAAAAACTATTGGAACATTTTTATTGTGTTCACAAAGAATTGAAGGTGCACCTCCAATTCTTTGGAATATGCTGGTAATTTTTTGGTATTTACAATCAAATCGTCTGCATTCACAATCGAATCTTCGGAAAACACCTTGCATTCTTTAAAATTCTATTTTTTATTAACATTTTTCATTCAGAATTCCTTAAACAGTTTCCTATGAATTCTGTGTATTTCATCATAAAGTCTCCGGAATTCTTGAGAAGTAACTTTAGAGTAGAAAATGGAAGCTGCGTAGAGTACCTGAATTAAAACACGTTTGAAATCATGCATTTGTTACAAAAACTATCATATGCACCAATGGGGTGGTGACTTCTCCTCCTTATAGTTTTTTTTAATATTATAGAGGAACATATAGTTTTATTCATTTGATCGGAAAGATGCGCAGAACTCCGACGCGGAAATTTGTACAAATAAATAAACTCACGACTTCGATATGAATTGGGAACTATTAGAATACAATCTCATACATTTTTCATGATTTTGAAACCTCGTATAGCAATTTATTTTAAGGTGCTGATCGCCATTATGTCCATGGATATACCTGAAAATTCATTGTCATAAACTGCGTGTGTCAATAACTTTTCAAGTTTTACCCCTAAGAAAGATATTTTCGGATATTTATGTACATGACTTTTCTTAAAAAATGTAGGAAGGAATATGGACAAGCTCCTTCTCCCTTTTTATTGTTTTTCAACGGATATGAAAATCCGCTTACTTAATCGTTTTTGATAATAGTCGACGGTTATCTTCTTATTGTTAGAAATGGTTACGAAATATCAAAAATTTAGATCTCTAGCCTAAACCACACAAGGTTAGAAAATAAGTCAGGAGAACGAATTTTCGCTGTTTTCAAAAAGGCGTACATACTTGCTTCTAACCATTTTTCGATAGAACCTCTTTAAATCTAAAAGTTAAATTTCGCCTGATTCGTCAGCGAAAAACTACTACACCGAAAAAACGATATTCTAATTTTAATAATTTCCCACTAAGTTTAAGAATATTTGCAACCTAAATAGGCGCCAAGAATATATTCTTAATGTACGATGGAGGCCCTCTTACCTTAAGAATATGTATGCTTGTCTAATTGTAAGAATTCCCCACTAGGTTTAAGAATATAGTTGCATCCGAAATCTGTCGCAGTGATTGTATAATAAGTGACGAGATCGAAGAAATGCAACCAATTCTGAGGATAAATCGCATGTGCATATCTCTAACTCTATCTCTTTCCCTTCGCAGAGAACGTTAAGGTGAGAAAATTTTGATGTCACACGCCAAAGAATGAATAATGTAGAGAGGTTATGTCTCGGTGTGGTACAACGGTATTCAACCTCACTGTCACATCAGGATCAGACCTTTCTCACTCAAACTTTTTCTGTGAAGAGAAGCAGATGGATGTGCACACGCGATTTATCCTTAGAATTGGTTGCATTTCTTCGAGCTTCTCACTTATTACGAATTCGAAAAACTGATCGAAAAGCACGTCGCACAAATGACGGGCCGAGAGTAAAAGCGGTGTGGAATTAGTAGAGGAGCGAAAGCGAATTTGAAAAGCTTCAGCGTAACAACGGTTTGAATGAGCGCCAGAGGGAAAGCGGATTGAAATACGTTAAGGGCAGAAACGGCTTAGACGCCTAAACCGTTTCTCCTCGCGGCCAAAACTCAAGCCGTTTTTCCCTGTAGTCTCGTGGAAACAGTATCTTCAGAACGTGGGGTTTTTCGGCCCCCACCACTTTCCCATCAGGGAGCAACACATGCAAACGTAGCGTGTCGGTGAGTCAGCTCTGTTACATGCTGCGTAGACCAGCTTCGTGTAAAGCCGAAAATGCACGAGCACGAACTTGTGGCTCGGGCCGAGCCGAGCTCGCCCGACTTCACGATTCAGTTTCGTGGGATATTAGGAGGTTTGTGTTGATTTTTGTTTTCGCGAATGACACCTGACATACCCATGCATGTAAGGCAGTCCCGAAATATTTTTTAATATGTCTTTCAGGAACGTATATGGGATTTTAAGATTAGATTAATAATATTCATCTTTTTCAAGTGATTTCATTTTTTATTATTTATGTTTTATTTTTTCATCCATTTCGAATATTGCAAAGTTTAAATGATAATAAATAATTATCATTTTAAATTTAATGTATAGAATTAATGAAAATAAAATTGATAAAATTTTGAAGTATAAAATAAAATAAATTAATTAATTAAATTAATTAAATTATCAATGAATTAAATTAATTATAAAATTGAATTAAAATTGAATGAATTAATTAATTTAATTGGAATTTAATTGAATCAATTATAAAATTTTAAATGCTCATGCCAGGCAAGAGCATTTAAGTAAATTTGAAATTTGAAGAGGCAAGGCTTGCCTCTTCAAATTTACTCCGGTTTTAAAATCCCGGATGACTATATATACACAGGAGACAAGATTTCACGGCCTAAAACGTTTCAAACTTTGTGTGGCATAATTATCTTAGTCATATTTTTAGTAAAAAATTATTTTTTAACAGATAAAAAACAAATTTCCAAGAAAATAG
>CAKNXH010050935.1:0-14059 GCA_932178445.1 Andricus quercusramuli
AATATGAAATGTACAAACAGTACAAACGACGTACAAACGTATGCAAAAGGAAAATTTGAAAAATTCAAATTTCGGGGGGCAGATACGGAATTTTGATTTTTCTCTATCCGGGCAACCAAGAGGGTACAAACGACAATATGAAATGTACAAACAGTACAAACGACGTACAAACGTATACAAAAAGAAAATTTGAGAAATTTTAATTTCGGGGGGATGCGTGAAGTTAGCCCGCCCGAAATCAATTTTGCCCGTTATTTGGTAACCAAGAGGGTACAAACGAAAAGGTTGAATGTACAAACAGTACAAACGACGTACAAACGTGTGCAATAATAAAATTTGAAAAATGTGAAGTTCGGGGGGCCAACTTCACGGGGGTCACTTTGAAGACACTTTTGAAGACGATTGGAAAGAAAAACGATCTCTTTCTATCTATAAATTGTCAAACTATGCATTTGTCCCTTACATTTGGTTATAACATAAATAAATAATATTTCAATTCTTTGATAAGTCTTTGTCACTAAATATCACCATTCATGTAATTTGAAGACGATTAGAAAGAAAAACTATTACTCTCTGTCTATAAATTACCTCACTAAGCATTTGTTTAAAAAATTTGTTTAGAAAAAAATAATAATATCGAGTCACAATTCTTTGTTACTAAATATCATCACTTATGTAATTTGAAGAGGAGTAGAAAGAAAAGCGATCAATTTCTATGTATGAATGGTCAAAATATGCATTTTTTAATAAAATTTGTTCATAGAATAAACACATAATATCGACTGACCAGCCTTAATAACTAAATATTACCACTTATATAATTTAAAACTACTAAGAAAGAAAAACGATTACTTTCTGTCGAAACTGCCTAAACTATGTATTTGTTTACAAAATAAACAAATGATAAAATGCAACAAATTTTCATGATCGAACATAATTCTGTTGATGAAATCAAGCAACTTCAACTTACAAATATTCTTTGCAAGCAAAATTTCCAATATGTTGACATTTTGTTAATATGATTTTCTGATGACAATTACATTCCATATCTTAACCCACTTGCAATGAATACACACTTGAATGCGGAAATTGTCAATTAATTAGTTAATTAATCAATTTACAATTGCTTCATTAAGTAATTGTTCAGTCAATCGGTCGATTAAACACTTATTATTACTCAATTGTATAATAATGAACTGATTAATCATCAGTAGAGTAATTAATGAATCACTCCGATGTGCAATTATCTGATCTCCTCGAGTCTGCTCTGGTCTTTCGACAAAGACCAAAGTAAATCACCCACCGACAATGAATACTGTTACAATCTCTAAAATTGCGCAGAACATGGATCGATGAAATTGTTATTAGCTGATAAAACTTGAAAATGATGTAGTTGCTAAAAATGGAAAGGAAAGGATAAGGAAAATCGGTCAATATTCTCAGTATTGAAGGTAATCATAAATCAAATGAAAACTTACCAAAGCTCCCAACAGAAATTGAACGTGTTAACCGATTTTTTTCGATTTTTTTTAACCGTCTCGTCATTATGTAATGGACCTAATGAAGCATATTAAAATTCAATTTCTGTATATTTTAATAATTCTCAATTTCGTTCAAGCGGCTCGAATCGTGTCACGATGCAACAATAGAAAGGGCGGATTAGTTATGGCCGACCCCCTGGGCGGAAGCATCCTCGAAAAACTTCACGGTTTGATAGCCACATTTTCCTTTCTAATCTGTAGCGCCTGTTTTCGGTTCGCCGTGAGTACTTTCCCGGTCGCGGATTGCTCGCTTCCAGGCGCAGAAATTCACCACATTTTCGATTAATAAAAAAAAAAAAACAATCAAGACCATGTTTCAAAAAACGAAGACTTTCTTTTTGTGTATTATGCCATTGAGATTATGTGGTTAAAATATTACATCGAACAATTCATCCGTGTAGGAGGAAACTGAACACAACGAATACATGGGCTAAAAATCAAGCCTGACGAAGGGCCTTAACTGGGCATATCTCGGAAATTATTAGAGATGAATTATTCTAAATATAGGTCTCTGAATTCATCTTGATTTCCTCTATGTATACCATTACGCCATTTCCCTTTCGGGGTAGGCGTGACACTACCCGATTCGGGTAGTGTTTCTAGGTGGATAGTTTCTTGTAGTAAATAACTACAAGTGTGGGCTCACCACACCCACGACACGCCAACAGCACACAGTTAGTAGTATTCCCAAACGGTCACCCATCCAAGTACTAAACGCGCCGAACACTGCTTAACTTCAGTGATCTAACGAGAACTGGGTTTTTCAGCGCGGTATGGCCGTTAATCTAAATAATAATAATAATAATAATCTAAAATAATTCATAAAACTTAATAATCCTAAACTATAAACAAAAATATGGAAAATACACGGTGTATATCAAATTCACCATCACAGTTGTATTCCTTTTGTAAATCTGAACAATTTTCATCTTTTCCTATTTGCCTTAAAATTAATATTTTAAAAGTTATTAAACGTTTAAATGATACTCAATATATATTATCTATTTAAGTTACATTCATAATAAAAACATGTAAAAACAATATGTTTTGGATTTCTGAATGTTGTATTTTCAATTGTTTTTTATAACATACCTCTCATGTGGTTTTTTGGGTTAGACATCCATACTTTTTCCATCTAATTTGAATTGGTTTGCAGTAGTTTTTTTTGCACATGGACCCGTTTTCGGTGATCCTCTACGATTTGAAAAATTAGTTGCTTCTCTTTTTCACTCATTGTGAGGGACTTATTCAAAGTAGTTGCAAGAGCAACACCTCGTTCAGCACAATCATTAATGCATTTTATTGATTTTATTGTTTCTCTTGCTTACTGAAAAGGTTTGAGCGTTTCCCATTTTTCAGCAAGTGTCTAATATCAAGCTTTGAAATAAAAAATAAGATGCAGGGCGCAGGCCCAATAAAGGACTCAAGTGACTTCTTAGCAATGTTATCTTTTCCTTCGCACTTAATGGATCGAGTGTGTTTCTGATCTTCAGAGTGTTCTTTTAAGCGACAAACCATTAAACGCTTCTTTTCGTTGGAAACTAATTCAAAAAAAGAAGCAGAGAGGAATCATTTCTTGGCTCAGATACCACAAATATCGATGAATTGCAGTAAAAGCTGCTTTAGAAATTTGTC
Source organism: Andricus quercusramuli (assembly GCA_932178445.1). Taxonomy (NCBI): domain Eukaryota; kingdom Metazoa; phylum Arthropoda; class Insecta; order Hymenoptera; family Cynipidae; genus Andricus; species Andricus quercusramuli. The sequence goes on from CAKNXH010050935.1 coordinate 3,177, forward strand.
CTGGTGCAGAAGTTTTGCTCGATACTTTAGTACAATTTTGCAATACGCGAATGAACTGAAGATCGTTCATCGAAGCATCGCATGTATTAGAACAAGTAATCCACGGTAAATTATAGAGAAAATCAAGACGAATTGAGAGACCAATATCTTAAATCATTTCTTTCTAGTAATTTCCGGAATATCGAAGAGCACCTGAACTTTTCGAATGTTGGTGTTTTTTGAACCACCCTGACCGAAGACATACCAAAGTCAAGAGTGCAGACGATATCGGTTTTTTTCTCTCTACTAGTTACGTCGGCGTCAGTGTCACGCGCCGGAAAGAAGCGCTATATACGCATGAGGGGGGGGGGGGGTGATTATGGTTTATCAATGAGTTAGTATATTACTCAATATATTATAGCTTAATAACAGGGGGAGGGGAGGGGGCAAAAAAGGCCGGCTACCTACCAAATGCCAGGGCCGCATTGATGTCCTAGTTCCTTCTGCTTACAAATCAATATATTTGGGCGTCTGAATGAAAAGGGCCCAAAATGAACCCTCCAGGTTGAAAAGTGAGTATAAAACATGTTATATTTTTTCTTCGAACATGAAATATACCTCCTTCCGCTTACAATCTGGGTATAAGTATAGTCACAATTAATTCACTAAAGGTCCAAGTATCTTCCCGCACTCAAACCCAAAAATTATAATTTTGAACTCAACTTAGAAAAACGCGAATATCTCCTAAACTAGAACCGGCTATATAAAGAAGAGACATTGCGTGATGTATTAAGCCCACGATCAGTTTGAAATTACGATTATTAAACCTTTGATAATTTTGTGAAAATTATTGCCAACGGCCATACCACGCTGAAAAAACCAGTTCTCGTTAGATCACTGAGGTTAAGCAGTGTTGGGCGTGGTTAGTACTTGGATGGGTGACCATTCGATGATAATAATACTACTGCGTGCTGTTGGCGTCGTGGGTGCTGTGAGCCCACATTTGTAGTTATTTACTCCGAGAAACTATCCACCTAGAAACACTACCCGAATCGAGTAGTGTCACGCCTACCCCGAAAGGGAAATGGCTGAATGGTATACATTGTAGCGATTCGCCCCCGTTCACGGTATTTGATAATCAGAATCAAAATGTAACAATTTAAGTAATTAGGTACAAGTATCGGAATGTGAAAGTTGTGTAGTAATCTTCAATCGACGATATAGTAGCATAAAATTGTAAAAATAACTTTTACACTTGAGAAAAAATAGATACGACGGATTATTTACCATTTGCGCGCCGAAAAATATATTTCTCCGTAATTGCCAACCACGGCGTGACGAAAACCATGAAATTGATGTTACCGGCGGGGCCTGACGTCACATTAACCTTCCGGCGGGCGCGCCTTTTGGAGTCACACGAGCAGGCGCGCGCCGCACTCCGTCCGGCCGATCAAAAAATAGATTTATTCAAACGAAAGGCGCGTTTTGTTCATCTGTGAAGGGATTATTTCGAAGTAAAATATTATTCTGAATAAATCGCAATTTATTTGGAAACATTGTAACCGCAATAAACACTTAACATTTAACATAAACGCGCACCTCACTACGTGCGGTGGAGGTAGGCACGAGACCGGGCGCGTGCTTTACTTCGTGCGGCGAATCTCGATTGCTGACTTTGATAGACGGAATGCGAATGACAGAAATTTTTTTGGGGAGTCCTCTGCATGCAAATCTATCGAAAATAGTGTGAACTAGGATTACATCTTGCCCTCAAGGCATTTACCCCTTTGCTTCCCGCCGAAATTCAAACAATTCTGGTTGTGCCGCACGCAGTGCGGCCACGCGCCCGCCGGAAGGTTAAAATACTCAGTTGGAGATATTCTGTACGCATGCGCAAACGACCTTCTCACTCTTCCCCTAGAGCTAGAGAACAGCCTTATTCGCTTATGATCCCCAAAATTAATCAACTCATTATGGATTGTTACCATATTTTGCATTTAAATAGTTAAATTTACTTGTAAGACTGTTAAAAGAAAAACCTAAAATTACGTTTCTGAAATGTGACAAAATTTGTTTAACTCAGTCTGAAGATTTTGGATGAAAACTCGAGGAAAACTGAAACTTTTTTTAACCTGGAGCGAATCGTTCTAGGTTTTTCTGTGTCTCTTACATAATTATGGCTAGAATCGATGAGAAAGTTCTAATTATGGAAACAATTTCTCTCTTGATTTTACATTCAGCAATGATTGTATTCCCTTCGAGACCTTATAAGGAAGCTGCAACCATTTTACCCATGAGGAAAGTAAGGAATGTGCATTACCACATCTAGATGCCTCACTTCTTAAAGCCGAAGTAAAGAAAGCAGAGGTTAAAAAATTCTGCCAGTAGCTAATCGACAAGAAAATGCACGGAAACTTTCACAGAAATGTAGAATATCAGTCCTTGTTGAAGGAGCAAACTTTTCTTTTCCTCAGATCATCAGGACTTAATTTAGGTACGGAGGGTTTCATTTTCGCATTCCAGGGCGGTATAAGTGTTATTGGGCATCTTGACACGGGAGAAATCTATACATACCTGGGCGTACCTCAAAGCCGTATACATGACGTAACATCAGTGAAGGATGCTATCCGAAGCAGATACAAGCATCTTCTTTACAGATTTGGCCTTCAAATCTGTCGGTGTTGAAATAACATGCCTGCCGTCCCGGTTCTACTCTACTTGTTTGGGGTGGTTCAATGGACGAAGAACGAGCTTATGTCCCCTCATATCAACACACGTAAGATTATGCATATGCATAAAAGCTTGCATATCAATTCGTCTGTTCCGCGATTATACATTTCACGCCAGCAAGGCGGACGCGGACTTCTGAATCTCCAGTGTCTTCATAACCGAATTGTTCTAAGTGCAGCCTACATCGTTGCAAATGGCAGAGATCCTCTCCTAAAAATGGTCAGACACAGCGAGCTGATTGGCAAAGGAGCGTTCCTTTACAAAGCCGCAGAGCAAGGGGCCGAGACCCTCGACCTGCATTGTAACATCAGAAATTAGGAAAGTGCATTACTCCATCTAGATGCTTCACGTCTAAAACCGAAGTAAAGAAAGCAGAGGTTGAAAATTTTCACAACAGCTACTCCACAAGAACATGAACGGAAACTGTCACAGGAATGTAGAAAAACAGTCCTTGTCGAAGGAGCAAACTTTTGCTTTCCTCAAATCGTCAAGGCTTAATTCTGGTACAGAGGATTTCATTTTCGCATGCCAGGACGGTGCCATTTCCACCTAAGTATACCATGACCCCATTTTATGTCAAGAAATTCCCAGCGATAGGTGCAGAGCGTGTCATGCACATGCTGAGTACCTAGAACACATACTATCTGGGTGTCCCACACACGCCAGAACGACGTATAGCTGTTACAGTCAATGTCGGAAATCAGTCATTGTCGACAATTCCTAGTCAATGTCTATCCCAGAAACTAAAGTTCGGAAATTTCCAACATTCACCGGTAATTGTCGACAATGACTGAATCCCATCGGTCAATGTCACTTTGCTTCAATTCTTCAGAGCTGGGGGCAATTAGGGGAGGCAACTGCCTGACTCTATAATTCATTATTGGTCAGTAACGTGAAGGTATCCCGAAATGATACTTTGTTATATATTGTTTATACAATTTTTAGAAATAAATGTGTTGTAGTGTGTGCCTCTTTCTCAGTCAATGCGCTCCGATATTGTTTACAAGGAACCAAATACAAATGGCTTCCCGATGACAAATTGACAACAATTCCTAAATGTTGAACAAAAATTTTATAAACAAATCACCAATTGGACATTTTTCAGTTGATACGATTCAATTTTTTATGGTTTAAATAATTCTCATTAACAAATGTTGAAACAGTTAAAAGACTTTTGCTCATCAATTTATCTATATTACAATAAACAATTTTTTTATTGATCCGACGTACTAGAAATTATTGCGAGATAACTTTAACATTGATCAAGGGCCTTTTTTGATAAATTTGAAAAACTTAAACAATGGCAATTCTGAAAAATAAGAAAAAAACCTTAAATTTTTCGTTTCATAAATATATTAAAACGAAGGGAAATAAAGCCTACAAATTTTCCGTGAATAAAGATTTATTAAGGAGCCTACCAATAACAGTGATATTTGATTTTCGATGTTGAAGTATCTCGATTTTTCTTCAGAACAGCAAAACTTAACTTTACAAGGCATTAATAGGCATAGTTTTTCAAACAGGTAAGACAACAGACAAAATTTCAGTTTGGCGACAAACTCGACAACGGACATAATATGGTGAATAAATAACATGGTAGGAATAGGCCAAATGCCAGTGAAGTTAGAAACTGTTTACACTTCTCATGATTTTCAGAAAACAATTTAGATTACGATATCAGATGTAATCCATTATTTTTTGAAAATCATGAGAAGTGTAAGAAACTTCCAAATTCGGTGGAATTTGGCCTTTTTTCCAAAATAGAGAAGATTTTGACTTCATGTCACCTGGTCTATGGTCGTCCCTGTTCGAAGAAATACCCAAAAAACTTTGAAAACATCAATTTCGATAATTCAACCGGACGTAATGCATTAATGTCTGGAAATTATGAGAAATGTCAATATTTTCTAATTTCGGTGGCATTTCACCTCTTTTTAAAAACGAATAAGAGTTTGTCGTCAAAATAACACCTTTTCCGTTGTCTCTCCTTATCGGAAAACTATAAAAAAAACTTTTTAAACATAAGTTTGAATCATGCGAACGGAATTACTCCATTATTCACTGGAAATCACGAGATGTGTAACAAATTTCCAAATTCGGTGGCATTTGGCCTTTTTCAAAATAGAGAAGAGTTTGTCATCAAAATTTGAACTTGTATGTTGTAGTCCCCGTTCGAAAAACTACTTTAAAATCTTTGTAAATATCAATTTCTATCATGCTACAGGAAGTAATACATTATTTTCTGAAAATCACGAGAACTAAACCAAACTAAACAATTGGGTTAAATTAACCAAAATCTTTACTTAAACCAGCAAAACCACTTATTTAAATTAATTAAAATAGTCCCTTGATTTAAGCGAATTATTTGCTTCGCTGATAGGACGCTGCGTCTTTACAAACACATCTACCGATAAGCAGGTTCTCCCGACATCCTGCTACGCCTTTCTTTGAGCCGCGTTGTTCATACATCTCTTGCCACACAGGTCCAATTGTAATTCTTAGGGTCAGCTAAGTAACCCGTCTTCGGCAGGAGCACTGTGCGCCCTTCAACCAACTTAGTACGTTTTTCACCTCCTCGGAAGTGATAGGTGGGCATTCCTCCTCAGCTGTTATGAGGGCATTGCCCAGCTCCTTGAAGCTGTTTATGTTCTTTGAGTCTTCTTGAAGTGGATGTTGGACCTCATAGACTTCTCTCGAAAATGCTTCGACCTCCTCTGGTTTGGGCGGATGGTCGACAGTAAATGGAGGGTCTTGGAAGAGTCGTGATGGGTCAGACAAAAACTGTTGATTTTCTCTGACCCACCTCTCCCTCCGCTCTAGACTTCTCTTAGCGTTAGATAGTACTCGTCTTCTGTCAACAATATGCTGCCTGATGGTCAGTAGCTTTGACTTGTTCATTGTGTGATGACGGATCCGCAGTTCGCGCGCGAACTTTCGAACCTTGGCAGTGAAAGTCCTGCCAGATTTTATGTAGTCTGCGGGATGCGTACTGTCTTGCCCAGCCTATCTTTGTGCTGAGTTGATGTATTCGTCTTTTGGTCATATGATCAACTATTGATTTTGTTTTACGGTTCGCATCTGCCGAAGTTTTCGCTGCACTGTATACACCACAATTGATAGTCCAGAGGTCGGATTCTTCGGGAAAATCTTCAAGAAGCTCATCATCCAGTTCAGTCAGATCTTTGGTTTTGAGAGAAACCTGAATGTTGATGTTTCTCAGAGTCCTGTAGCATCGTTCTTCATCTATTGGATGCCTGTTCGCGGTTGGCCTTAATGCCGCCATTCTTTCTCTGTTGCCGGCTTGTTCTGGCTGCGGTAGAGTAGGCGCTCCAATTACATAGCCCCTTTTTCGGAGTTGTTCGGCATGGTTTCGCAGACGTTGACGCGAAAAGTGCGAAAGCTCTGGGTTGTTCTCGCACCACAGAACCTGCAGTCGTGCCATGTAACCTTCTCGCTCGGGGGCCATACTGCTATCGTAGCACTCTAGCAGGTCGTCATTGAGTCGATCCGTCCATCCAAAAGTATTGATATTCCGCCGGTCTCCCGGTTCCGATCCGATTGGCTCCCCCAACTCTAGGGTAGTCAGCATTTTTGTCCGACCCATTGTCGGGAGCCCTGCACGTTCGATTGTTTTGAATCGTACTTACTACAACTATGTTTGGTGTTGTCATTGTTGTTCCCACGAGCAGCTGGGGAAAGGGTTCGTCCATCCCTGCAGAGCCCCACGTACAAGGATAAGGCTGATACTCTGAGAGGCCGCCCGGTATCTCAGGTCACCGTTCGAGACACCTCACCTAGGTGTCATTCAGCTTTCAGCACGGTTGTAACGCCTTCGCTTAGGGGTTATTCCTTCGGGACCATCCCTGGACAATTGTCCGCGGCTGCTTATTCATTATTGTAACCATATTCAGCAGAAACCCTTGGTACAGGGACCCTCCATTCGCAACCCGAGGACGCGTTCGGTAGCTTTGTCATAGACCCTACGGTTTGATTCCCAAGGAACCAAAACCGAAACCGAATGGCGACCGTGACAGGACAGGATATATATACATTTTAATCTATAATCCCAAATATTTTCTAAACTACCCCATCAACATAAAAAACGGTTGTCACAAAAGTTGAACAGCACATAGGGGGCCATTTAACTGTACCATTTATTTTGACCTTGAGATCAATTTTCAAGGTCATTTCAAGGTCAAGATGATTTTTTTAAATGGATAACCCTATTTTTGACTGCAGATTTGAATAGAGCGGAAAATTCTACGTCAAAAATGTACTATGGAAATTTTGTTTCTGTAACTTTGAAGAGGTCAGAAAACAAGGTCAAATGCACAAAAACGATCAGAAGCCCTTTTTCTGAATTTACGTAGTTTTATGGGTAAAGCAAGCGTTTAAGATGCTTTAAAAAAGTCGATAAAATGTAAAAATGTGAACCACTTCGACCACTTCTCAGCCACGACCTTCAGGTCAATTGTTAAGGTCATTTAAAGGTCAGGACCATTTTTCAAATAGAAATCCCTATTTTAGACTGTGTACTCGTAAAGAACGGTAAATTGTACGTGAAAATTGTTATTTTAAAATCTTTCATTTTAATCTACAGAAGGTCACATCAAGTTCAATTATTTAAAAAGCGCTTGGAAGTTTTTTTTTCAATTTACTGGTTTTCTGGGCAATCTCAACGTTGAAGGTGCTTTCCACAAGTACAAGATAAGTTGCACAAATTTCGACGACCTTGACTAAATTGACCTTCAAGTGTATTTTCCAGGTTTATGAAGGTCAATGTCATTTTTTTAAATAAAAAAGTTGCCGTTTTTTTTACAAAAGTTTGATTTAATTTTAGCATTTTCCAGAAACAACAACGTGGAAGTAGTAAATTCTCTTTCCTTTAGGGTGCTTAACATCGTTGTTTCTGGGTAATGCTCAAATTGAATCAAAGTTTAGTAAAAAAACGGCCACTTTTTCATTTTAGAAAATGACATTGACTTTCATAAACCTGGAAAATACACTTGAAGGTCAATTTAGTCAATGTCGTCGAAATTTGTGCAACTTATCTTGTACTTGTTGAAGGCACCTTCAACCTTGAGAATGCCCAGAAAACCAGTAAATTAAAAAAAAGCTTCTGATCGCTTATTAAATAATTGACTTTTATATGACATTCTACAGTTCAAAATAAAAGATTTTGAAATACCAACTTTTACGTACAATTTACCGTTCTTTACGAGTCCACAGTCTAAAATAGGGATTTCTATTTGAAAAATGGTCCTGACCTTTAAATGACCTTAACAATTGACCTGAAGGTCGTGGCTGACAAGGTGTTCGAAGTGGTTCACATTTTTACATTTTATCGACTTTTTTAAAGCATCTTAAACGCTTGCTTTACCCAGAAAACTACGTAAATTCAGAAAAAGGGCATCTGATCGTTTTTGTGCATTTGACCTTGTTTTTTGACCTCTTCAAAGTCACAGAAACAAAATTTCCATAGTACATTTCTGACGTAAAATTTTCCGCTCTATTCAAATCTGCAGTCAAAAATAGGGGTATCCATTTAAAAAAATCATCTTGACCTTGAAATGACCTTAAAAATTGATCTCAAGGTCAAAATAAATGGTACGGTTAAATGGCCCCCTATGTCCTAGTCAACTTTTGTATCAACCGTTTTTTATGTTGATGGGGTAGTTTAGAAAATATTTGAGATTATAGATTAAAATGGGTCACCCTGTATGTGTATATATATATATATATATATATATACACATATATATATATTCGGTATATTCGGTTTCGGTTTCGATTCCCTTGGAATAGAACCGAAGGGCTTATGACAAAGCCACCGAACGCGTCCTCGGGTTGCGGATAGAGGGTCCCCGTACCAAGGGTTTCTGCTGAATATGGGTACAATAATTAATAAGCAGTCGCGGACAATTGTTCAGGGATGGTCCCGAAGGAATAACCCCTAAGCGAAGGTGTGCGAACCGTGCCGAAAGCTGCATGGCACCTGGGTGAGGTGTCTTTAACGGTGACCCTGGGATATCGGGCGATGTCTCAGAGTAATAGCCTTATCCTTGCACGCGGGGCTCTACAAGGATGGACGAACCCTTTCCCTAGCTGCTCGTGGGAACAACAATGAAACCAAAAAACCACCAAAATGTTGTAGATGCGGTTCAAAACGATCGAACGCGCAGAGCACCCGACAATGGATCGGCAAACAATGCCGATCATCCTAGAGTTCGGGGTGCTGAAAATAATTTAGATGGAAACACAACGACGAACCGGCGAAACGCCCACATTGAGTGGACGGATCAACTTAAGAATGATGTGTTAGACTGCTACGATGCCAGTATTATCCCTGTTCGTGGAGGCTTTATGGCGCGTATGCATACTCTGTGGTGCCAGAAACACCCAGAGCTTCAACACGTTTCGCATCAGTCTTTGCGAAATCAAGCCGACTACCTCCGCAAAAATGGATATGTACGCGGAGCGCTTCCTCAACCGCTGCTTGAACAAGCTGCAGACGAAGATGAAACGACATTAAGACCAACCGCAGAAAGTAGGCACCTTCTTGAAGATGATGGCAATTTCAGTACAAGGAGGAACATCAACATGCAGGTTCCTCTTAAGCCCCAAGACCTGGCTGAAATGGATGCCTCCCTTTGTGGAGATATCTCGCAAGAGTCCGACCTCTGGACCATCAATTGCTCAGTTTATGGTGCTGCGAGAGCTTTGGCTGATTCAAATCGAAGGCTCAAACCGACGATGGATCAAAAGACAAGAAGACGCTTGCATCAACTGAACAAGAAAATTGGATGGGCAAGACAGAATGCGTCCCGTGTTCAATGTGTGATTTACTACATAACATCTGGTAGACCGTTCACGGAAAGGGTTCGAAAGTTCGCCCAAGAACTAAGGACCTTGAATCACACACTAAACAAGTCAAAGCTGCTGACAATCAAGCAACATATTGTTGACAAAATAAGGCTGTTATCTGACGCAAGGAGGAGGATACAGAAGAGGGAGAGATGGATCAGAGAGAATCAACAGTTTCTCGCTGACCCATCGCGCCTCTTCAGTGATCCCCCTGTTTTTGTAAAAAATCCTCCCAAGCCCAAGGAGGTAGAGACTTTTTGGAGAGAGGTGTACAAGATCCCGAAAACACTAGAGTTGAAGGAAGATACTGACAATATCATCCGCTTCAAGGAGTTTTGCGACAGCCTCATAAAATCTGAGGAGGAGTGCCCATCAGTCACTGCCGAAGAGGTGAAAAAAGCACTTAGAGGCACGAAGAACTTTTCCGGTGCTGGACCAGATTGTATCAAGAACTTTTGGTGGAAGAAGTTTACTTCTACACACCAACATTTGGCCCGCATATTCACCTCATATTTAAAGTCGGAGATGCCCATTCCGCAGTGGCTAGTGTTAGGACGCACTATACTCCTACCGAAAAAAGGCGACTTGTCCAAACCAGAGAATTACAGGCCAATAACTTGTTTGAACACACTGTATAAGATTTTTACAGCTATCCTAAACAACAGGATTGTTCGACGAATTGAGCCTGTATGGCGAGAGATGTACGAACAACGTGGCTCGAAAAAAGGTGTAGCAGGCTGTCGAGAGAACCTGCTGATTGACAGGTGTGTCTGTAAAGACGCTACAGTCCATCAGCGCGTCCTGTCAATGGCCTGGATTGACTACCGGAAAGCTTTTGATTCAACCTCTCATAGACTTATCATCTGTCTGTTGGAAAGCTTGAAGGTACATCCACACATAGTGAGATGCATAGAGAGATTGATGCCTCTTTGGAAAACTAGATTTACCATCTCATCTAGGAATTATCGTCTGACGACGAACAACGTCACCTTCCAGAGGGGCGTCTTTCAAGGGGATAGTATGAGCCCTTTGCTTTTTTGCATCACACTTTTGCCTCTATCTCTTGCACTACGAAATTCTCCTGGATACCTCTGTGGCGACACTAATCAGCGTGAGCATAAGGTCACTCATGTATTCTATATGGATGACCTGAAGATCTATGCCGCTGGTAAAAGCAGACTTCAAACTGCTTTAAATATCGTCAAGAACTACACAGGAGAGATTGGGATGGACTTTGGTTTGGACAAGTGTGCCAAAATTCATTTGAAGAAAGGAAAGATTACTGGCGTTCCCAAGGACCCTGAGCTTGT
>CAKNXH010050936.1:0-30531 GCA_932178445.1 Andricus quercusramuli
ACATAAAAAGAGTTTATAGAAAAATAATGAAAATTTTTGAAACTTCTTTTAAAATATTTTGAAACTTTTCTTTTAAAAATTCTTTCCCTATTTTCAAATAAACGACTGACTTCTGAGAGTACTTCAAAACGACTGAATTTGAGAACAAAGGGGCGAACTCGAGAGAGTCAAATAACACATGCGTTTCATTCCCTCTCTTTCCTTTTTTTTTTTTAAGTTTGACCGTTGAAAATGCTGAGTGATGCTGAGTGAAATGCTGATGATTCTGTTTAATCGTTCGAGGTCAGTGCTCGACCATTTGATGAGCCCAAAGGAGTACGTGAGAATAGGGATGGCGTAGGTGTTGATTGCCCTGATCTTGTTTGCCGAGTTAAGAGAACTATTCAGAACCAATCTGAGTCTTGTAGTGAAGGCAGTCGTTAGGCTTTTCTTAACTATCGTATGCTGAATACCCTTAGATTCAAGAATACCCAGATATTTATATGACTCGCCCTCAGCCATTGCCTCGATGTCATTCCCGATATCGTTCTCTATCTCTGCGGTCCCTAATTCTCCTCTGGTTAAATGCACTGTTCGGCATTTATCTAGTCCAAACTCCATGTTGATATCATTGGAAAACTGCTTTGTAACATCAATCACTTGCTGCAGTTTCTCGTCCGAACTAGCGTATAGCTTCAGGTCATCCATGTATAGAAGATGGGTCACTTGATGACCATCCTCATTATCATTTACTCGGAACCCATGAGACATGCTATTTAAAGTTTTGCTCTGTGGGTTCAACGCTAAACAGAACCATAATGCACTGAAGGAGTCTCCTTGGAATATACCCGTCTTAATGCGTACTGATCTAGTTATCCTCGGTTGTCCATGATCAAAATACTTGATTCTTGTACCCCAAAGCATCATCGCACGACTTAGGAAGTCAATGATGCGTGGACAAATTTTGTATACTTTTAAGACTTCAAGAAAATAGTCATGTGGTACGGAAGGAAACGCTTGCTTGTAGTCAATGTATGCCATGTGCAAGTTCCTTTGGTGTTTACGAGCTTGCGTCATGGCAACAGCGTCTATGGTGACTAGATCTTTACTGCCTCGGGAGTTTTTACAACATCCTTTTTGTTCTTCTGTAAGGATGTCATTCTCGTCAGAGTGAGACAGTGTGCCAACGCAGGATGCACACTAGTCAGGTACTTATACCAGAAATTGTGCACCATGTCCAGACCTGGAGCTTTCCAGTTACATGCTTTTTTCAAAACCGCTGAAACATCTAAAGCTGTGATGTTCGTCAGCTCCATTTCAGGGTTATTGCTTGCTCTTGCTTTCTCTATTTGGAACCACGCAGTGTCCAAATTGCTTCTGTTAGTTTTTCCCCAAACGTTTTACCAATAGTTAGTCATTTCTTCCAATTGAGGCACTTCGGTGTCTTGCTGGTTATTTTGCTGTACACTCAGTTCACGATAGAACCTTCTTTCGTCTGTCTGAAAGGTTCGATTTTGTTGCCTTCTTGCACTACTTTTCGTGTACCGACGCAGTCTAGCAGTAAGAACATCAAGTCTCTGCCGCTGGGAGTCTATAATCTCATCCAATATTGCTGGTGTCAATGTCTCGATGTACCGAGGGTGGATGATTTTAATAACATGGTGTATCAGCTTTCTGGTTCGATTTCCTTTCTTATATTGAGACAGTCGACCCAATTTGCACCTTACTTTGCTGACATCCACATCCAACCTGATCTTCCATGGCGGATCTCGCTCCTGTCTTCGGGCGAAGACTGCATTTATAGGCCTAGTTCTGCGGCCCAACGTTCTAACGGTTGCCACAGCTGCACAGTATACAAGAGTTTGCACCTCTAACACATTTTGTGTTGCGTTCAAATGCATAGGTAAAACCTTGCTGTTTAGGTGTTCTATTAGTGCACGCAGATCATTTGTGATGTTCATCTTGGGCAGTGAATGCCTTTGTGTTGGTTCTACATGTCTGAACTCTAGTAGAGCATGACCAAAATTCCTTTGAAGGTGCTGTAGATTTTCTGGGACTTTGCTGTTTATATCATCGTTTATGATATCCGGATGTGGTTCTAGTCCATCCGGTACTTGATGTTCATTATCCCTAGCACCTATGTCTTCAGCTGCAATCAAGTTTTCGTTTTCCACATCTTCCAATGGAAGTTCATCAATAGGAAGCTGCTGTTCCACTTCTATTTCGATGGCAGCTATTTCAACAGCCGAAAGCAATTTGTTTACAGATATGGAGCGTTTTGATCTGCTAGATTCTGCTCATTTATTCTTGTGGCTAGCCCTGAGTACTTAAGTAAGAAGAGACGATGATGTTCTCTCTACACTTTGCCCACTTTTCTTTGCCAAGAAATAAAAGCGCATCACATCTCTGTTCATATGGTATGTCCATTTTAATCGCTTCCTTGGTTGTTGAACTTCGGCTTCTGGCACTGGTTGTATTAGGCCATCTACCTCCGGAGGATGTGGTGGTGCTGGATCATCACCAGGTTGAGGAAGAACATCAATTGCCACTGCTTGTTCGTGTGACGCGGCTTCCTCTAACTGCTGTTCATTGCCGTTGTTCTTCCACTCCAAATCAACCTGCTGTTTAATCTCCATTGCTCGATCTTCTGAGATGAGTAGATTAGTCCTGATGTCCTTTACCGCAGCGATAAGATCTCTCAATGCGACTTTCTCTATTTGAGGATACTTTGCGGCAAATTTCGTTCTGAAATTTTGTCCTTTTTTGCGTGATGTTTCAAACTTCGCACTTTCATAATAGAGACGCATCAATTCCTCATTCATTGTGGTATCCCACTTGATGCTCTCCCACGGTATTTCTGTTGAAGTGGATGGCTGCAAATAGCTAACGCTAGCCAAAGCATCCTCGGCAGACGCAGTTGTTTCACTGCTTACCGTATGTCGCAGATGTTCTTGCTGGGCAGCTGTTTGATTAGTGAGATCTGCCTGACCATCTCGTAGCTCACCATCACCACCGTCCCGCATGCTGTGGCCTCCAGCGGTGACTCCAGGGGCGCCCCAACGATCCTCGGGTAGCGACAAGCGTTTCAAAATTTTTAAAATACTCTCCATTATCATTTATGAGTTTTGGTGTTCCTCTTAGTCACTTTCCCCTTCGTTTTCTGCCTGTCTGGCATGGGAAACCCTGTCAGTAGCAATGCTACGGCCAACATAGCCTTCAAATTCATGAGAGGAAAGCTCAAGCCCTACCGCGACGACAACGCGAGAACACCTTCGGTAGGGGTGTTATTATAGATACTAAATGAGGAAACTCATTTTTCTCTCAGGCAGCCCAATATGTCGAAGGCATTTTTGGTTAGAGTTGGATTTTTTTTTGTTTGTTTGAATATTATGCACGGGGTTGCCCCAGTATATATTATCAGTCACGGACGCATTATTATAATGCAATCAAGTGATCTGATAAGAGCGTGTGCCTTGACATATTGGGCAAAGCCTGGTTTTTACCCCACCATTCACGGACTGGGTTGCAGTCAAGTGCATGATGGGCGGACCTACAGCTTAAGGTGGGTTCCGAACCACCAGAGCCTCTGTAGAGGTACATAGAAAAATTTCAAGAGGTACCGGCTGAGGGATCGAACCCCGGACCTCTGAGGTGAAGTCCGAGCTTCTAACCAACTGAGCCACCGAATCTTATTATTTAGAGAAGGTGTAGGCTCCGGAAGCTTCGATCATGATTCCTTAAAGAATCTAATCCCAAAGCTACTGGAACGTGTACGTCATCCGCTTCTGCTCCTTCTGTCCTAGAAGGTAAGCAAGAGGGGGAAATTTACGCGTGAGAACATCGGGCAACACTGTTCCTTGGAGTCAGGTCTCTACTCGCGGATGACCTTACGCGGCAGACAAGACAGTTGGAGATGAAGGTTTTACCTCTGGATACTTTTTTAGAGCTACCAATCTTTGTAGAATTTAAGAGGAACAGTGTTGACGGACCAGATGGAGTGATCCCAGGAGAACAGCCTTTTGCATCCGGTTCGCGATGAAATGAGCCTGACGCTGGCAAGCCGGAATCTTGTTGAGTTGGCTGATAAATGAAGCTTTCATACCTCCAAGACAGCCGATTATGAGAATTATAAGATGGACTTTGTAGCCTTGGTACAGCCTACTCAGATCGAAAAGAAGTGCTTGATATTTCGCCCGTTTTTCTCCCTTCTTTGCCGTGATATTACCATCGGCTGGTGCCGAGAATTCAATCACGTAAATCATCTTGTTCTTCAGGTCTTGGAGGACAATGTCAGGCTTCGTAGCACTGATACGTTGAGTGGTGGAGAATGACAAATTCCAGTAGATCTTACACTGATCATTCTCCACAACTGACTCGAGCTCCCCCTGGGCGTATGGCAAGACGGGCAATAGATCGACAACATAGAAATGCCTGAGATGGTAATATAACACTTTTAGAGCTGCATTGTGTCTCTCTATGTACGCGTAGCATGCATATTTAGAGCATCCACTGAGAACATGTCCAAGTGTTTCGGGCTCTTGCTTGCACGCTCGGCAGTTGGTATCGTGTACAGGTACATTCATTATGCGCTCGCGGTAAACTAAGGTGTCTATGACGCCGTC
The DNA here is from genome assembly GCA_932178445.1 of Andricus quercusramuli. Lineage (NCBI taxonomy): Eukaryota > Metazoa > Arthropoda > Insecta > Hymenoptera > Cynipidae > Andricus > Andricus quercusramuli. The sequence continues at coordinate 4,602 of CAKNXH010050936.1, forward strand.
TTGACAGGCAAAAAGAAATCCCTCGGTCTCCGATCTCAATCCAGCAGACTTGAGAAACATGTTGGACAGACCCATTGAGAGCTCTTCTCTACGTATGATGCCGTAGAACTTGCCATGAAGGGGTTTTTCAGCATTTTCTCTTAGTAGGAGCGTATGTTCTGCACCGAGTCTTATTATGAGAAGTTGTAGGCTCCGGAAGCTTCGATCATGATTCCTTAGAGAAACCAATCCCAAAGCTACTGGAACGTGTACGTCATCCGCTTCTGCTCCTTCTGTCCTAGAAGGTAAGCAAGAGCGGGAAATTTACGCGTGATAACGTCGGGCAACACTGTTCCCTGGAGTCAGGTCTCAGCCGCGGATGACCTTACGCGGCAGACAAGACAGTTGGAGATGAAGGTTTCACGTCTGGATACTTTTTTAGAGCTACCAATCTTTGTAGAATTTAAGAGGAACAGCGTTGGCGGACCAGATGGAGTGATCCCAGGAGAACAGCCTTTTGCATCCGGTTCGCGATGAAATGAGCCTGACGCTGGCAAGCCGGAATCTTGTTGAGTTGGCTAATAAATAAAGCTTTCATACCTCCAAGGCAGCCGATTATGAGAATTATAAGATGGACTTTGTAGCCTCGGTACAGCCTACTCAGCTCGAAAAGAAGTGCTTGATATTTCGCCTGTTTCTCTCCCTCCTTTGCCGTGATATTACCATCGGCTGGTGCCGAGAATTCAATCACGTAAATGATCTTGTTCTTCAGATCTTGGAGGACAATGTCAGGCTTCGTAGCACTGATACGTTGAGTGGTGGAGAATGAGAAATTCCAGTAGATCTTACACTGATCATTCTCCACAACTGACTCGAGTTCCCCCTGGGCGTATGGCAAGACGGGCAATAGATCAACAGCATAGAAGTGCCTAAGATGGTAATATATCACTTTTAGAGCTGCATTGTGTCTCTCTATGTACGCGCAGCGTGCATATTTAGAGCATCCACTGAGAACATGTCCAAGTGTTTCGGGCTCTTGCTTGCACGCTCGGCAGTTGGTATCGCGTACAGGTATATTCATTATGCGCTCGCGGTAAACTAAGGTGTCTATGACGCCGTCTTGACAGGCAAAAAGAAATCCCTCGGTCTCCGATCTCAATCCAGCAGACTTGAGAAACATGTTGGACAGACCCATCGAGAGCTCTTCTCTACGTAGGATGCCGTAGAATTTGCCATGAAGGGACTTGTCGGCATGTTCTCTCAGTCGAAGCGTATGCTTTGCTTGCCGTACACGACTTTTGAGCACCATAGGTGTTAGTGATGCTAGGCCATGTATAGTATCGCTGGAATCAAATGGGAGGCACAGCTTCTCTGCGGCCCTATCTGCTGCATGGTATAGAAACACTGCAGCATTGACGACTTCATGTTGATGTACGAGTCGCATAAGGGAATCCGTGCTTTTTAGAACTGAGCAGGCTGTAGCAAGAACCGTTCTTCGATGAAGACACTCTAAGCTTAGCAATCCTCTACCCCCTTTATCGCGAGGGAGATATATTCGAGGTACGGAAGATCTAGGATGAAGACTTCGTTGTATTGTCATCATCTTGCGTGTGCTTCGATCAAGTTGTTTTAACTCATCGACGTTCCATTTCACTGCACCAAACGTGTAGAGCAGTATAGGAACGGCCAGCATATTGGTCGCCTGGATCTTATTCTTTCCAGATAATTCGGAAGCCTAAATTTTTCTGAGAATTTGGCGGTACCTTTTTCCAAGGGCCGTTTTCAAGTTATGCACATTTTGGGTTTCCGCTTGCGGTATTCCAAGATATGTATATGTTTCTCCAATACCAAGATGTTGAATGGTATTTCCGCCTATGAGTTGAACATCCTGATCGTCACTGGATGATGTAGTTTCTAGTCTTCCTTGGTGTAGGTGGACGCAGGCACACTTGTCCAGTCCGAAGCTCATGCCAATCGCTTTAGAAAACCTATTTACCGCATCTACAAGGATGTTAAGGTCCTTTTTTGAGGAAGCAAAGAGTTCAAGGTCGTCCATGTATAAAAGGTGGTTGACCTTATATTCTCTTCTGTTCGGCGGGCCACATAGGTATCCAGAGCTTTTGCCTCGGAGCACAATAGATAGAGGCAAGAGGGAGATGCAGAAAAGTATCGGACTTAGAGAGTCTCCTTGAAAGACGCCCCTCTTATATGTGACAAAGCTTGTAGTCACTTGTCTTTTGTCAAATGTTATGACAAATCTTGTCCGCCACAAGAGCATAAGCTCTTTTATGCATCTCACTATTTTTGGATGCACCTCTATGCACTCAAGGAGCTTGATAAGTAGCTCATGGTTCGTGTTATCGAATGCCTTACGGTAATCAATCCTATTAACAGGTTTTCCCTGCAACCTGCCAGCCCTCTCTTGCATCCACGTTGTTCGACTATTACACTCCATACCGGCTCGATAGATGTCAATATCCTCTCTTTGAGGATGCCAGTGAATAGCTTGTAGCTGGTGTTTAAACAAGCTATGGGCCTGTAGTTCTTTGGACATGACAAATCTCCGGCCTTAGGGATCAATACCGTGCGTCCTTCCACTAGCCACTGCGGGACGGGTTGTTCTCCGTTTAAGAAAGTAGTAAATATACGAGCTAGATGTTGTTGCGTAGAAGTAAACTTCTTCCACCAAAAGTTGTTGATTTTATCTGGCCCTGGCGCCGAAAGGTTCTTAGTTTTAGCGATAACTTTCTTCACTTCTTCAGCAGTAATTAGTGGACACTCTTCCTCTGGATCTTGTAACCTTTGCCTTTGGCAAAAGTTACGAAAGAGTGATATATCAGAAGCGTCTTCATGTAGCTGATAAGTATCTCCATATACTTGCTCCCAGAAGACTTTCTTCTCGACTAGGCGGATTTTTAACTACACATGACGCTTTATTGAACAGACGGGAAGGATTAGTAGAAAAGGTGGAATTTTCCTGAATGCAGTTAACTCGCTGTTCAAGGCGCTGTTTCGCTGTTGAAAGATATCTTACTTTTTGCGTCCAGTGCTGCTTGATGGTCGACAGTTTACACTTGTTCAGCGTGTGATTTGCTTTCCTCAAGTTTCGAGCAAGTGCCCTAACTTTTGGAGTGAACTTTTTATTTGATGTTATGTAGCTAATCACGCACTGAACATTTGATGCATGCCGTCTCGCTGTTTCAATTTTGAACTGAAGCTGTGCAATACGCTCGCGTGTCTTACTCAGACGTACCGAAGTTTCGTTACTTGTATCGTCGCTAAGCAGGGAGACCGCCTTCTCGTAAACTACACAGTTCAGATTCCAGAGATTAACATCTTCGGGGAGCGAATCGCGGAGAGCAGTATTAGCTTCAGCTAATTTGTCCATCCTGAGGAAGACTTTTTGGTGGATAGATCTCCTACTTCTCATGTTGAGATTATCGGCTATCTGCAAAGGTGGTCTTGCTGGAACGGGTGGAATGTTCGCTGGAGGATGTTGCTCCTCTTCCTGTTGATAAACAGCTTCATATCCGTTTTTTCGCAAGAAGGATACCTGATCTCTTAAATACTGAGGCGTTTTATGAGCATATTCCGGGTGCATATTGCCCCAACGGTCATGTAACCTCTTCATGAATCCTCTCCGCGCCGGTGAGCTTCTTTGCCAACAGGTAAGTAGGTCCCTCCTGAGTTGGTCCGACCATTTAAATCGATGTTCACGCGTTTGTCCGGGGTCATTGCCTGGTCGTCGCCTCGGTTCGTTCCTATTGCCACTCCCAACTGAACCATGGCCTCCATCCGAGAGAGGCCTATTGTGGTTGGCACTGCGCGATACTTGTGTCGTAAACGCATAATTTGTTGCATTGGGGAGTTAGCCCAAAGCAACGAGGCTGACTGCGAGAGCAGGAGTTCCCGGGCGATGGGTTCGCCATATTCTTCTTCGACCAGCGACTGTATTATTAGTAATAGTACATGTATCTCCTGTTCCTAGAGGGCTATTTAGCCCTAGGGACTTATGCTGAATAAATAAAAAAAAATGTGCCCGCCTCGCGGGCACATCCTCATCGCGCGCTTTGCGCGTGGCTCGCTTCGCTCGCAAGTTTGGGCGCGCCTAGGGCGCGCGACTGTTGGATCTCGCGCTTCGCGCTCGATCATATATTTATCTCGCGCTTAGCGCTCGATTATGTATTCACCTCGCGCTACGCGCTCGGACGTATTTAAATCGCGCTTTACGCTCGGTTTCTCTAGATTTTTGAACTTCGTGTTCGACTTTGATGAAAAGAAAAAGTTTATTTGCAAATATTATAAAATTATCAAAACCTCTACATGTGAAGTGATTGTTAAATTTGTTTTTATTTTCGAATGAAATGGAACTTTATTTACCCAAGGTTCTATCGACCTTAAGGAACACATTCTCATTCAGACACTCGCGCTTCGCGCTCGATATGTGATTTGGAAATCATTTGAACCTTGCGTTCCACGCTTGGTTCTGTGCACCGTATGATTGAAATGAAAAAGTCACGAATAAAACAAAAACTACGCATCCTATTAGAACACGATTTATACAAAATTTGTACCTCTTCTTTGGATGAACAAATTTTGTCTCTGTCATTTTTCTCTTAGCTTGTGTTATTCGTCTAAAAATTTAATTTTACTATTTCCAATGCTGTCTTTTACGAATAAAATAAAAACTACGCATCATATCAAAAAGTGAATAATGACAAATTTGGAGATCATTTTTGGGTGCATAATTTTGTTCCATTCATCTTTGGTCGTATCTTGCATAGTTTGACAGCAAAATGAAATTATTGATTTTTAATTATTTTTTTGTGTGATCAAAATTTGAATTTTTGATTTTTCAAAAAATTCAAAAAGTTGTTGAGAAAATATTGTAGGGTGTTCAAAAAGAAACATTTTCCTTCTCCTGACTTTTTTCCATATCGTGCGTTTTTCGGCATAAAATGTTCATTTACGTTGGTTTTTTGTAATTTTGAAAATGCTGTAACTCCGGTAATTTTCTTTTTATCTGAAAAAGTCATTAGAATAAATTGTTCAAGTTATGGAGTACTATGAATAGCCGTACAGAGAATTTTTGAATTTTGAAAAAAAATTGTCTCAAAAATTTTCAAAATGTGCTCACTTTTTGAATTTTTATCCAAAATAGTTGGTTAACGAACTTCTTCTTTCTTTTTAGGCCGTAAAAAAGTGTGCCAAAGCACAACCCAATCTGATTATTTTTTCGAAAGTTATCGTGCCTACAGACAGACAGATAGACAGACACCTTGGTAAAAACCTTTTTTTCTGGCTCAGGGGATCTCAAAACGTGGAGATTTGATGAAAACCGACCAAGTCAAATTTCACATAAAACCAATACCTTCTCATTAGAATGAGAATGTAATAAATAAATAAAATTCAAATAGATTTCAAAGAGTGCACAAAGATTTAAATGATTTTTCCCAAGCAGTTGACAAAAATGTCAATAATTTTACCAATGTTATCAGATATTTCAAATATATTTCAAATATTTCGCAAAGATTTCGGATATATTTAAAAGATTTCAGTTATTTCACAAAATTTTCAGATAGATTTCAAAGATTGCACAAAGATTTCAATGATTTCCCAAGGATTTTACAAAGAAATTTTTCCGAATTAAAGCTTTTTGCCATAAATCTATAAAAGCTGGGTCTTTTGGAGCGACGAAAAAATTAATTTTTTCATATTCGGGATCTTCGGGCTCTCGGAGTTCAGTTTTGTAACCGGATTTGCAACCCGCAGCGATACACATCGATACACATAATTAATGCGATAAACAAACATAAAACCACCAATAAAAAACTTAACCGAACCATTTTTACAATAATTCCATAAAAACCCGTTTTATTGTTACATTTTTAAAAGTTTGTAACGGCTCTACATCAAAACAAGTCGAACAAACCCAGATAGCAAGCGTGCGACGCACGCTACTCGCACTGCAAGCGAGGCACGCCATGCGTGCCGAAACGCAGCGTTACCGCTCGCACTTCGTGCAGGCACATATGTGCGAGGCATATGAGTCGCATATCGTGATAGGTGAATTATTAAACAAAAATAATATGAATTATTAATACTGTAAAACTACTACGAATTTCAAACATTTTCCTAATATTAAAAAGATGTAAAATATAAATTTTAATTTTAGAAACATATTTGTATTTTTATTGGACCGACAATTTATAAATCACTAAAAAGAAACAAATTTTTGCAAGTTCGATATTAGACAACTATGTGTTTGTTATTTTCATTATTTAAACAGATTATTTTTAATTTATTTTACCCTGCTCATTCTATATTCACGGATCAGGGTTTAAATAAAAGCAGTTCCAAGTAACCGCCTGATCACGTGGCAAGAAAAATCCATATAACATGGTGTTCCTTTCGGTTGCGGTGGTTAGGCTAGGTCGTTTATCGATTCGTTATGGAATGTTGACAATTTGCAGTCTTCTTGTTCGTGGGCACTTAGATATATTTCATCATTTATATGTACGTACAATTTATTTCTGAGTGCAAACGGTTTTCGTGTTCAGTTTATTTTATATTTCATTTGATATTTTAATACTTATATTTTGTAATGTATCCTTTGGATCATTTTGACTCGCAATGTATTTTTTTTTTATGTGAAAAGAGAGAAATGATTTTTAAACATTGCTATATGTTTATCCAAACGTATATAGCAAATAAGAGAACACTTTATTTCATAATTGACACAAATCCAGTCAGAGTTACGTGAAATTCTGAAAATATTGATTAAATAGTGACACATAACCTCAATTTCTGGTGCGGTAAACAAAACACCGCCGTAGATTGCACTTTTAAAAATCAAAATAAGTAGAAAATATACATTGAACATACTGAAAAATTTCCCTACCATACATTCTCCCGATTATTATAGTAGAGAACGCGCAGTTTTCGAAATTATGAAGAGATTCAAGACAAGGTAGATAAAGAATATTTTGTTTTTTCCCATTCCTCCCGCAACAAAATTTTTGTTTCAGAACGTTTTCGCAGGAAACTTTTTTTGTTTATCCTGTTATCTGCCTTTTATTCAACAATCTATATTTAAATATTGTACATATATATATATATATATATATATATATATATATATATACCGTCCGCAAGAACCTGCAACGTGTACTCGCACTATACCAGCACGACGTGATATCCGCACGACGTGCGACGCACCTGTCACGCATATGAGGACGCATCTGCGTCATTGCTTGCTTGCGCGCCGTGCGACAAAATCCGCACGCGTGCGACGCATGTGCGTCGCACTATGCGCGCATATTGCTATCTGGGAAGTTACTATTAGCGCCGCCGCATGGCTGTTTTCAACACAATGCTACAAAGTTGCCTCTTTTCTAAAATCTTTAGTTTTGCTTTGACTTTTTAGTTGTGATCAAATAATAAGTGAACTTTAAAAAAAGTTCAAAGTTGAAAATTTCAGAAGAAGCCGCAACTATCTAGTATTGGTAAAGATGAAGATAGTTATAAAAACTAATAATTTGTTTGAATAATTATTTTCACTGAATTGAATTAATTATCAACTCCCTTCAAGTGAAAAGTAGACAAATAGTTGAAAATTTAATAAAAAACCGGAACTTTGTGGCATTACTCAAATGGAGTATTATTAAAAATAATAATAAACTGTTTGAATGAATAATTTTGTCAACTTCAATTAATTATTTACCTCACTCTAATTAGAAATTGGACAAAAAGTGCAAAATGTTTGACAAAAATGTAATTTTCTAGCATTATTCTGAAAGAATATTATTAAAAATGATAATGAATTGTTCGAACAATTAATTTTGTTGACATTAATGAAGTATTACATAACTCTCATTTAAAATTGTACAGAAAAGTGGATTTTTTTTTACGCCGCAACTTTCTAACTCTATTCTAAGAGAAAATTGCTAAAAACAATAATAAATTATTTAAGCAATATACTCAAATATCTAATTATCAGTATCAAATTATAATTAGCGTCAAGAACTTGCAAAACCCATTTTTTCAATTATGGGGTATTTTTGGTACCCTATAAAGCAGACTTATGTGGGTGATATTTGAACAGTAATATTTTATTCTTATTCTATGGCTAATTTTAAAGAGAAATGTTGAGTTTCAATTTGATTCAGCTAATATTGACGATTCTGAATAAAAATTGACATAAACGCATTTTTTTCTTATGGGAAATACGTGTTAAAATTCATTAATTCTTTAAAACAAAAAAGATGGATTCATTTTTGTGTGGATTCGAACACATTTCCGGGTGATATGTATAAAAATTCGAAAAAAAATTTCCAATGCATTTTTGGACCACCCTGCGAACATCATTTTTATCTACTCTTCTATCCCTATTGCATTGCTTAGTGTTATAAAACCCGAGTTAAAACTGAATGTGCCATAAAATTTTTTCTAAATTTTCTTCTCTTTTACTTTTGAACATTTTTATATTTCAATTTTCAAGGCTTATCATACTGTAACTTTCCAATGTTTCAAAGAAGAATAAACTGTGAAACTTGAACGGTTCAATTTTTTTCATTTTTATAATTTTGACACCTATAAAGACTAGCCTCATGTAATTTCAACTCAAAAGTGCTTGCACATCCAGTTTCTCTTTTGTATATCTGTTCCGGGGATGCACTTCCTTTATTTTCCGGGTAAATTCAAACCACGGGTTTGTGTAAAAAACAATTTTTTTGGTATTTAACTATGAAAAATCTCATTTTCCTCGAAAACGGTGCAAGATTTCTTGTTGTCAAAATGAAAAAATCGTTTTTCTCCCAAATGCATCGTACGATTTTTCTCTTTATAGGCTTAAAATAACCGGGGAACATCTCCGAAATACGAAAAAAAAGAGAAACTGGAAGTTTAAGATATTTCTGGTTACAATTGATTGGGGCTAGCCCTTCTGAGTACAGTTTGAGACTTTCTAAACATGAGACAATTTTGGAGTTGGATATTTATAATTTAATTACTTAAAATTCAAAAATGTTCCAAGTGAAATATTTTAAAACTTATAAATGAAAAAGAAAACTCTGTGTGTCAGCTATGAGACATTAAATTTGGTATTTAAAATTTGAGTGGTAGCAGTTTTTAATTACGATAATGGAAACTAAATATCTTCGATTTACAAATTGTTTTCAAAAATACAAGTAGAAAAGAAATACGAATCTTACATAATTTGTCATCCTTGGAGTCTGGAGTGCGCAAGCTTCTACATTCCTGTTTTCTCTTCTTGGCGATGTATTTGTTGCTGTCGGAGTTTTTTCTGCTACTATAGTTGACCGATTCGACCTATTTGATAGATTTTGTTGTGGTGGCGATTGAGTTCTTTCTCCTGGCAATGACTGAGTATTTCTTGTTGGACTGTGTTGCGATGGTGTTGGTGGGGTTCCTCTTGTTGGGCTTTTTCGTGCTGGTGTCGGAGTCCGTTTTGCTAAATTATCTTTCTGTCGGGTCGTGGTTATTATTGGTGAAACCGTTTCCAAGTCTTTCACCCGAGATAAAACCATTTTTTTGGGTGGCAGAGCGATCTTTGATGGTGCGATACTTTTTTTTGGCAAAGTGAAATGACGAACTTTTCTGATCCCGTCGTCCTGATTTAGTAAAACGGTATCATCAGATTCTGAAGATTGATTTCCTCCCAATTGATAGTGTTCAACTGCAAAAAAAGAAAAAGAAATTATTTATATATTCACGATTACTCAATTGAATGATCAATCTTATAAGTATACAAGACATTTTCTAGAGTGAAGTATATATATTAGAGTGGTCCAAAAATGCATTGGAAAATTTTTTTTACATTTTTATCGGGACACCCCCCAAATTTGTTCGCATCCACCCAAAAATAAATCCATTTTTTTTTTTTTAAACAAAATTATATTTAGGGGTGCCGCAAGCCCCATGAAGTTTAACATGTATTTCCCGTAAGAAAAAAAGACGTTTTTATAAATCTTATTCAGAATCCTCAATATTATCTCAGTCGAGTTGAAAATCAACATTTCTCTTCACAATTAGCCATAGAATACGAAAAAAATATCACTTTTCAAATATCACCGCCATAATCCAGTCCCAAAGAAACCCCATAAGTGAAAAAATGGGTTTTGCGAGTTTTTGGCGCTAATTATGATTTTTTGCGGTTTTTTGAATGCGAATTGTTTCTAATACATGAAATATTACTTTATACTGAAAATTATATATTTTCATGAATTGTTTAAACAATTTATTATTGTTTTTAGCAATTTTCTAATAGACTTGAGTTAGAAAGACGCTGTTTTTTCACAAATTTTCGATTTGTTGTCCAATTTTCAATTAGAGGGAAGTGATAGTTCATCAGTGTCAACAATAGTGATTGTTTAAACAATTTATTATCATTATTAATAATATTATATTTGAATAGTGCTAGAAAGATGCGTTTTTTTTAATGTCTGGCATTTTGTCCAATTTTCATTTGGAGTAAAGTAATAATGAATTCAAGTCAACAAAATAGTTGTTTAAACAATTTATTATAATTATTAATAATATTATATTTGAATAATGCTACAAAGATGCGGTTTTTTTTTAATTTCTGGGTTTTTGTCCAATTTTCATTTGGAGTGAAGTGATAATGAATTCAAGTTAACAAAATAATTGTTTAAACAATTTATTATCACTGTTAATAATATTCTCTTTGCTTAATTGGTAGAATGTTGCGGTTTTTTCTGAAATTTGCTACTATTTGTTCATTTTTTATCAGGCGTGACTTCATAATTAATTACATTTAGCAAAAATAATTTTTTAAACAAATTATTATTGTTTATGATTATCTTCATCTATATCGTTTGCGCCTGATAGTTGTGGTTTTTCGGCAATTTTTACCTTTCTGTCCTTTTTTCACTTAGTGAGGTAATAATTGATTAAAGTCAACAAAAAAGTTGTTTAAACAATTTAATATTGTTTAGAACTATCTTTTTTCAGATAAGTGCTAGAAAGTGGCGGTTTTTTCTAAAATCTTTCACTTTGCTTTGTCTGCTTAATTACTAACAATTAATAAAGAATCATTAGAGAAAACTATATTTTGAATAATCTCTTTTCTTTTTGTGAATATATATTCTGATAATTTAATATTCTGAAATGAAACAGATATTTAAAATACGCTTTAAATTTTCTACACAGATCATATGAATACAACTTTCCTTTGAATAAGTTACTGAGAGACTTCAGTGAGGTGTCAGAAATGCAGCAATTGTTATTGTTATTCTATTCTTTGTTTCTGCCTCTTGCGTAAAATAGCTTTTTTTTCTAAATTATTTTTTCTAAGCATTGGGAAAAGAAGAAAAATAATTAACTTAAAACAACAATACCATTCGAAAAATCAGTTTTGTTGTGTTTGACTTATTATTTTTTCATAAATAAAAAGACGATGCAAAGTTAAATATTTTAGAAAAAAACGGCCATTTTCTAGCACTCATCTGAGAAATGATAGTTATAAACAAGATTAAATTGTTTAAACAACTTTTCGGTTTACTTCAATTAATTATTACCTCACTAAGTGAAAAAAGGACAGTATGGTAAAAATTGCCGAAAACCGCAACTATCAGGCGCAATTGATATAGATGAAGATATTCATAAACAATAATAATTTGTTTAAAAAATTATTTTTGCTAAATCTAATCAATTATCAAGTCAGGCCTGATAAAAAATAGACAAACAGTTGAAAATTTCAGAAAAAGCCGCAACATTCTATCAATTAAGCAAAGAGAATATTATCAACAATGATAATAAATTGTTTAAACAATTATTTTGTTAACTTGAATTCATTATTACTTAACTCCAAATGAAAATTGAACAAAAAGCCAGAAATTCAAAAAAAAAACCGCATCTTTTTAGCATTATTCAAATATAATATTATTAATAAGTATAATAAATTGTTCGAACAATTATTTTGTTGATTCGAAATCATTATTACTCCACTCCAAATGAAAATGGGACAAAAAGCCAGAAATTAAAAAAACCGCATCTTTCTAGCATTTTTCAAACATAATATTATTAATAATTATAATAAATAGTTTAAACAATTATTTTGTTAACTTGAAACCATTATTACTTCACTCCAAATGAAAATTGGACAAAAAGCCAGAAATTTCAAAAGAAACCGCATCTTTCTAGCATTATTCAAATATAATATTATTAATAATTATAATAAATTGTTTAAACAATCACTGTTCTTAACATTGATGAACTATCTCTTCCCTCTCATTGAAAATTGGACAACAAATGGGAAATTTGTGAAAAAACCGCGTCTTTCTAACTCCATTCTATTAGAAAATTGCTAAAAATAATGATAAATTGTTTAAACAATTCATTAAAATATATAATTTTCTGTATAAAGTAATATTTTATGTATTAGAAGCAATTCGCATTAAAAAAACCGCAAAAAATCATAATTAGCGCCAAAAACTCGCAAAACCCATTTTTTCACTTATGGGGTTTCTTTAGGACCCTATAAAACAGACTTATGGGGGTGCTATTTGAAAAGTGATATTTTATTCGTATTCTACGGCTAATTGTGAAGAGAAGTGTTGAGTTTCAACTCGATTGAGATAATATTGATAATTCTGAATAAGATTTACAAAAACGTCTTTTTTTCTTATGGGAAATACATGTTAAACTTCATGGGGCTTGCGGCACTCCTAAATATCATTTTTTTTCAAAACAAAAAAAAATGGATTTAGTTTTGGGTGGATTCGAGCAAATCTGGGAGATGTCCCCATAATAATTTTAAAAAAAATTTTGAACCACCCTAATGAATGTTGTAAATAGGCACAAATATTCAAAATAACATAAGTTTGAACGAATAATAAGCTGTATATATGCATTACTTACGGACAGCGTTTTCTTGACACTCTTCCAACTGTAATCGTCTGCTTTCTTCAGGCGATTCCTCAACAGAGTTTGAATCATCAGAATGAAAACTAGTGCTTCTGTTTTCTAATAGAAGTTTTTCTTTTTTCGAATAATCGCTCTCTTCATCATCAAGAAATCGTCTAGTTGTTGTTCTGGCTCATCATCCGAAAAGAAACTTCTATTCCGCTTATTAGGAAAACGTAGTCTTTTTATACGATTTTGTTCCTCCAAGTCCTCCACGCTTGCTGAAATTGTCATTAAAAAACATTGAAACGCAAATATTTAGTTTAAAGTCGAATCTTATTTATTTTCTATAATCTCTGATAATACCATTTTTAGAATCGTGTTAGCTTTTCTAAAACTTCAAATTTAAATACGGAAAAATAGTTATTTATTTCTTCCTGTTTTTACTCGTATATTTTTCCGCAAAAATTACATTTTACGTTCAAAAAATGCATAATCTTTTAGATATGTTGTCAAAATAAAATTTACAAATAAAAAGACGCGAACGTAGATTTATGGGGTTCATATATCTTCAAATTCAGAAGAGAAATGGGATATTAATAACAGTTAACATTCAGGTTGGAATGCACTTGTCACGTAGAATCACACAATCATACCAAATCCATGAAACCACAGATCTTTGGGAATTCCAGGGTGGCCACTAGGGTGGTCCAAAAATGCATTGGAATTTTTTTCTCGAATTTGCATGCATATCACCTGGAAATTTTTCGAATCTACAAAAAAATAGATCTATTTTTAACACGTATTTTCCATAAGAAAAAAGACGTTTCTATAAATTTTATTCAGAATCGTCAATATTAGCTGAATCGAGTTGAAATTCAACACTTCTCTCCACGAATAGCCATACAATATGAATAAAATATTACTTTTTGAATATTACCTCCATAAGACTGTTTTATAGGGTACCAAAAAACCTCATAACTGGAAAAGTGGGTTTCGCGAGTTTTTGACGCTAATCATGATTTTTATGTGGATTTTTTTATTCAAACTGATTCTAGAACATAAATTACTACTTCATACTGATAATTAGATGTATAATGAATTGTTTAAATATTTGATTATTTTTTTCAAAAATTTTCTCTTGAAATAGAGATAGAATGTCGCGCTTTTTTGTAAAAATTTCCACTTTTTGTCCAATTTTCAATTAGAGTAAGGTTCATTGATGTTAACAAAAATAATTGTTTGAACAATTTATCATCATTCTTAATAATATTATTTTTGAATAATACTAGAAATGTTTTTTTTTCTGAAATTTGTAACTTTTTGTCCTCTTTTCACTTAGTGAGGTAATAATTAATGCAAGTTAACAGAAACATTTCTTTAAACAACTTATTATTGTTTATAACTATCTTTTCTTAGATTAGTGCTAGAAACTGGCAGTTTTTTCTGAAATGGTCACCTTTGCCTTGCCTTTTCAGTTATAAACAAATAATAAATAAACATTAGAGAGAAACATATTTAACACAATCTCTTTCCTTTCGGTGAATATATTTTGCTAAAGGGAAGGCCGACATCAAAATACGTGCAATTAAAAATTATTCTTTTACGCTTTGCAATAAACTTCTTGGTTTAGTTCAAAATAATACTTTTACAAGTCATTTCTAGACATAGTCCTCCCACCTACTCCTAATTATTTAATTCTTTGTTTTTTTTCTCTTGCATGAGATAGCTTTTTTGTTTGAATTAATTTTTTTAAACATTAGGGAGAGAGACAAAATAATTTACATAAAAACATACACTACTTTTTAAGAAATAATTATTGTTGAGGTTAACTTATTCTTCCTTCATAACTAAAAAGTCAAAGTCAAAATAAAGATTTCAGAAAAAGCAACTTTCTAGCATTACTCTAAGAGAAGATAGTTATAAACGTTAATCAATTCTTTAAACAAGCATGTTTGTTAACTTGCATTAATTATTTCATCACCAAGTGAAAAGTGGACAAGGAGTTGAAGAGTTCAGAGAAAAGCGCAACTTTTTAGCACTTATCTAAGAAAAGATAGTTATAAACAATAATAAATCGTTTAAACAACTATTTTTGTTAACTTGCATTATTTATTACTTTAATAAGTGGAAAGTGGGTAAGAAGTTAGAAATTGCAGAAGAAATCGTAATTCTTAGGCATGAATAAAGAATAAGATAGTTATTAACAATAATAATTTGTTCGAATGATTATTTTTGCTGAGTTCAATTAATTATCAACCCACTCCAAATGAAAAGTAGACTAATAGCTGGAAATTCCAGAAAGAAACGCAAGTTTCAAGCAATTTTCAGATTGAATATTATTAGGAATAATGATAAATTGTTTGAACAATTGATTTTGTTAGCATTAATTGATTATTCAACTCACTCCTATTGAAAATTGGAGAAAAAGTGAAACATTTTTGACAAAATCGTGACTTTCTATCTCTATTCCAAGAGGTAATTGCTAAATGGAATAATAAATTATTTAAACAATTTATTATACATTAATCAGCAATCAGAAATTATCAGCATAAAGTAGTATTTCATGTATTAGATACAATTTGTATTCAAAAATGCAAAAAACTTATAATTAAGGTCAAAAACTCACAAAATCTATTTTTCCACTTATGGGGTTTTTTTGAGACCCTATATAACAGACTTATGGGGGTGGCATTCAGAAAGTAATATTTTCATCATATTCTATGGCTATTTGTGAAGAGAAATGTTGAGTTTCAACTCGATTCAGGTAATATTGTCGATTCTGAATTAAATTTACAAAAATGTATTTTTTTCTTATAGGATCGAAATACGTGTTAAAATTCATGTGGCTTGCGCCACCTCTAAACATCATTTGTTTCCGAACAAAAAAATGATTTTTTTTTTTCTGTGGATTCGAACAAATTTTCGGGCGATATGCATGACAATTCGAGACAAAAATATATGGACCTCCCCAGTGGCCACTAGGGTGGTCCAAAAATGAATTGCAAAATTTTTTTCACCCTACAGGGCAAGTCCCCCCCCCCAAAGTTTCCATTTCCGGAGAAAAAAAATCCCTTATTTTCTTTTTTAATTCGAATATTAACACGTGCAACCGGGCACTTTAAAATCCCATTTAAATAACATGGGGAAATTTCGGATTTTCGAAAATTTGAACTCATACTTCAGGGTTTAATCGAAACGTGCCAAACTTTTCAGGGATTAAATAGGAGTACCTATGAAATAAAAGCATACTAATAACTTTTATTTTTAACCCCCCCCCTCCCCCCACAGCGCTCCAAATATGACCCCAAAATCAAAAAACTACATTTTTACGTATTATTGTTACTTTTTAGTAATTTCCGTTGTCTTTTTCTTATAAATAATTACTAATGGAAATTTTGAATATTTGCCATTACTTTTTAAGCAATTTCCAATTGTTTAAACAAATGTAACTTATTTAAACAATTATTTTATCCCAAAAAATGTAAAAAATAATCGTATTTTCTGATTGAAATGTAATATTTTGTCATTGTTTGGAGTAGTAATTTTTGTTGAAAACATTAAGTAATTATTCAAACAATTAATTATTGTTTATTCTCAAAATTTCTAAAAATTGACCCAGAGATGTCCAGTTTTTTCTCCAATTGGTACCCTATGCTACTTCTTGTTACATAATTATATAATTTTAATACGTTCCTTTTAATGTTTAATAAATTTCTATTTGTTTAAACAATTTTGACTTGCTTAAGCAGCTTTTTCCGATAACTTCAACCAAATTAAATAAAATAAAATACATACAATTATTTTTCTGACTGTATAGCGTATAGAAAGAATATATTAATAATTTTTTGATTGTTTAAACAAATATAATTTGTTTGAACAATTACTTTTCCCAAAATATATTTTAAATCGTATTTGCTGAATTGAACATTATTAAACAAATTATCTAAGTCATAATAAAATTTGAATTATAAAAGTGTATTTATCATTGCTTTCTTCATATTTCTTCATAATTAGACTGCATATAAAATGGATTTAGATTATATTTCATTATAGCATTTTAAAGTCTTATGAATATCAATCTGACATACTGGAAGACAAAAAATATATATATTAAAATATATTGACGAAGATAATTCCACGTTTAACATTTTATATTATTGATCCACATTTTTAATATAAAACTGCTTGAACTAATAAAAATTGTTTTAACAATAACACGACGTTTTTAACAGAATTTACTACTCCTCGAAATCATTCAATATTATGTTTCATTCAGAAAATACGATTTAAAAAATATTTTTGAAAAAAAAATTGTTTGAACAGATTACATTTGTTTAAACAATTAAAAAATGGTTAATATATTCTTTCTATACACTATAAAGTCAGAAAAATAATTATATGTATTTTATTTTATTTTTTATAGTTATCGGAAAAAAACTGCTTAAGCAAATCAAAATTGTTCAAACAAATAGAAATTTATTGAACATTAAGAGATATGTATCAAAATTATATAATTATTCAACAAGAAGTAGCATAGGATACCAATTTGAGAAAAAACTGGACATTTGTTTAAACAATTAAAAATTGTTTAAAAAGTCATGGCAAATATTAAAATTGTCCAGTAGTAATTATTTGTATGAAAAAGACGACGGAAATTGCTAAAAAGTAACAATAATACGTAAAAATGTAGTTTTCTGATTTTTGGGTCATATTTGGGGTGCTGTGGGGGGCTAAGGGTGGGTTAAAAATAAAAGTTATTAGTATGCTTTTATTTCATAGATACTCCTTTTCAATCCCTGAAAAGTTTGGCAAGTTTCGATCAAACCCTCAATAATGAGTTCAATTTTTCGAAAATCCAAAATTTCCCCATGTTAATTAAATGGGACTTTGAAGTGCCCGGTGGCACGTGTTAATATTCGAATTTCGAAAAAAAAATTGGGATTTTTTTTCTCCGGAAATGGAAACTTCTGCGGGAGGGACTGGCCCTGTAGCTCGAAAAGCGTTTTTGGACCACCCTAGACTGGCCACCCACCCAGGAGAACCGGAAGAAAGCCAGGAGAAACTTGCATCGGGAGAAAACCGGGATAAAGCCGGGAGAGAAATATTACACCGGTAGATTTTCCGTATTTCATATTTCACCTGTTTTGTAGGTTTTGAAAGTTTACACTTAGAAAGCATTTAGAATAATTAAACTTTAAAGATTCACAATATTTCTCGCAATATTAAAGATTCTCAATTTTAACCTGTGAAAATGTATGGATAATTAACTTTAGAAATGAGAAGGATTCATTTAATTATTTAAATAAAGTTTATTTTACTATAAACTTGTGTCACGTTGCTCGGTTTTCAAAAGACAGAAGAAAACATTCGAAGTAATAAACGAGAAAGAGTCTTCAAAAGTCTGAAGTTTGTTACAATGTTGAATTTAAATATCCAACACTCCCCCTTAAATAAACTTGTTACAAATTAATATATTAGACCAAGATTTCTTAAACAATTAATATGTTTTGGAGTAGATAATCCCCCCTCTTTCAACAGTTTCTCGCACAAAATGGTGACGGATTGCTATATGTTTGGTTCTCTCATGAAAGACGGGATTCTTGGTCATTTGTCCAGCACTCTGGTTATCACAAAATAATTTCGTTAGCTGTAACTTTCCAGTCACTTGTTCAAAAAATCTTCTAAGATGAATAGCCTCTTTTGCAGCTTTGGATAACGCCATATATTCCGCTTCGGCCGTAGACATTGCAACAGTTTTCTGTTTTCTTGAGACCCAACCAATAGGACAATTTGCATATTGGAAAGCATATCCTATGTATGATCTTCTGTCATCAATATTCCCTCCCCAATCTGCATCAGAAAAGCCAAGAAGAGGTTTTCCTGTTTTCTTAAATGTAAGACCAAAATCTTTAGTGTACTTCAAATAGCGTAATACTCGTTTTCTTGCTTTCCAGTGCTCTTCGCCGTAGTTCTCGTTGAATTGACTTAGTAAACTTATAGCATGGGCTATGTCTGGTCGTGTAGAAGTGGCCAAATACATTAACGAACCTACTAGGTTACGATATGGAATCTTTAACATTTCTCTTTTCTCGTTCTCATTTTTTGGACTCATTTCTTTTGAGAGTTTTATAGATGATTTAAGGGGTGTAGAAACGGGTTTACAATCTTCCATATTAAATTTTCTGAGCAGGTCTTGAATGTATTTCTTCTGGGTCATTTTTATTTATTTTTTATTTAAATCTTGAGAGAATTCAATACCAAGGCAATAGTGAAGTTTACCAAGATCTTTCATCTCAAAAGACTTTGCGAGAGCTTTTTTAAGTTCTAATAATTTGCGTTGTTGTTTGATGCTAGGATTACATCATCCACACAAATAACAACTATTGTAATTTTCCCATTATCTTCATGTATGTAAACACAGGCATCTGAGATGCATGGTTTCATATTTAATTCTTTTAGCTTCAAGTCCAATTTCTTATACCACTGGCGTCGCGATTGTTTTAGTCCATAAATAGCTTTTTGTAATAAGCATACTTTATTTTTATAATTTTCTGGAAAATTGACGTTGCTCTCTTCCAAAATTTTCGTTCGTTCTTCTGGGATTTCCATATAAACCTTTTCTTCGATTTCACCATTTAAATAGGCACTGACAAAATCCAATTGATGTACTTCCAGTTGTAGCTCTGCGGCTAAAGCCATTACAAAACGAATTGAGCCAGATCTGGTTACTGGCGCAAAAGTTACATGAAAATCGATATCAGGTTCTTGTGCAAAACCCTTTGCTACAACTCTTGCTTTTCTGCGTTCGATTGTTCCATCTTTATAGAATTTTGTACGTAAGACCCATTTAGAACCAATTACCTTGCGATCTTTTGGACGATTCACCAAAATCCAGGTTTTGTTCTTCATTAGAGCTTCGAATTCAGCACACATGGCTTCTTTCCATTCATTGGCTACTGGCGTTAAAAATGCTTCTTTAGCTGTTTTTGGATCTATATCTTGAACCGAACCAGCAAATTCAGCAGCGTCAAACAATTCTAGGTCTTCATCATTTTCAGATAGATGTATTTCTTCAGGCACAGCTTCATTAACAACGTTTACTTCATCAGGATTAAGATCTTCTCATTCGACGGGAACCATGATTGATTGCTTCCTCGGACAACCTTTCCTTCCTGTGTAAATTTTTCTGGGACGTCCTCTGCTAATTTTCATAGATGGTACTTTAGGTTTTATTGGTATATTTATCTCAGGAGGAAAATTCTCATCTTCATTTGATTCAGATGCCGAACTTGATTGGGTTTCTTCTTCTTGGTCATCTTCATTGTGATTATATTCTCCAATTTTTGGATTTTCTTGCTGCCGATCAATAAATACTTCAATTTCATCCGTGGATTTTTCATCTCCAGCAGTGCTTGCATTTTTGACTTCAAATATTTTCTTAATTGATCGCAGCAAAATTGCATCATTAATGAAATTTTTATTTTCTGTAGTTGACTGGAAGTTGTTTACAAAACTTACATCTCGACTTCGATGGATTATCCTTGTTTTCGGATCCCAGAGTCTGTAGGCTTTCGAGTCAGTTGAATACCATACAAAAATAAATTTGATTGTTTTTGAATCAAATTTTCCTTTCTTTGTCTTATCAAGCATATATGCCGTGGAACCAAAAGTTTGGAAGTATTTCACGGTAGGTATTTTCCCAGTCTAAATTCGATAAGGAATTTCACCATTGAGACTTCGAGATGGACATCTGTTTCTAATGTATGCTGCAGTTAGGATAGCTTCTGTCCAAAATTTCTTGGAAAGTCCTGATCTGAGAAGCATACATCGAACCATTTCTACGAGTGTCCTATTACAGCGTTCAGCTACTCTGTTTTGTTCAGGTGTATATTCAACTGTGAATTGATGTTGAATACCTTCTTCTTTTAAAAAATCTTCTAGTTTCTTAGATCGATATTCTTTTGCGTTGTCTGATGTGATGATCTTGATATTTCTTTCAGTTTGATTTTCGACTTTGTTCTTAAATTCTTTAAATTTTTCAAAGAAAAAAGCTATCTAGTCGTTTTGGATGTCACTTAATACTGGATGTCATTTTAAATTGCAAAATATTTAATGGAAAATTTCAGCAGTGAACAATAATTCTAAAGGGAATGTTACAAATTGAACGATTTGATATTAAAAAATTAAAAATTTAGTTTAAAATAACAAAAGAGAAAAATTAAAATATCTGAAACTGATAAATCAATAATTGAATAATTTTGGTAATTTTGAATGGTTACAATTTTAGTGTTCTGATTTTTCATACTGAACCATAAATTTTCATAGTTTTCAATTTTGCAATTTAAATTGAATTGGTTGAATTTTGAAAAATTATTAATTTTTAAGCGATTTAAATCTACTCAAAATAATTGAAATTTTAAAGGGCTTGTGTATAAAGAAGCTTGAATATTACAATTTATGTTGACTAAAGTATTTTTAAGTTCTAAATGAAGTTCGTACTCGTTTAAGTTTCAACGTTCTGGAGTAGACATTTTTTCATTTTGAATGTTTCATTTTTGATGTTTCTCATTTAAAATTACTATTGATTTTAAAAGGTTTCTTTAGAATAATTAAATTCATTTTTTTTTATTTGAAAAAAAATGGTCTAAGCAGCTTTAATGTTAATTTATAATTTTGTTATGTAGTGACAATTTAAAATTTAAGAATTCCAGAAGCTTTGACTTTGAAGGATACAATTCAGTTTTCAATATTTTAAATTGTCCAATTTTAATCGCTTTGTATGTAAAATTATTCAAATTTAAAAGTTTTAATTTTTAAATAATAAACAATACAATTTCAATTCCTTTGAATTTTAAATGGTCCAATTTCCAAAATTCGAATCTTAAAATATTTAATTTTTAACGTTTTGACATTATCCAATTTTCGACATTTTAATCTAAAATCATTTAGTTTCCTGATTCTTCAAAATTCAAAATAAAATCATTTCATATATAGCGCTTCGACTTAGAAATTATACAATTCAAGTCTTTTTTCTAATTCAGCTTTCCAAAATCGCTCGATATATATGTTTTTAAATAGGCGCTTCTATGTCGAAATTATTAACAAATTATTGTGAAGAAGAAATGAAAAAAATTAAAAATTATTAATTTAACCAAAAAAGTTATGTTCTTCAAAAAAACGATGTAAAATTTAATATTATTACGCGAGTATTTTCATGGAAATTTTGTCAGAAACAGTCTTGCTTCATTTCTAGAATAACATAAAATTCAGATTCTTTCAAATTCAAAAATGGATTTTTTCAAAAAATGGCCCTAGTAAAGATTTTGTTTTTGATTGGAAACCAGTTATAGGACATCCCAGATACAGAATCAAGAAAAGCATTCTCGGTATTAGCACTTTTGGGTTAAAGTCATTTTAACCTAACCATGAAACATTTTGTATGATAATAAATAATGTAAGAAATTTATAATTCCACAAAAACAACGATGCACGGTGAAACATAATTTTACAAAAACGTTATAGCATTCCATTATAAAAGTTTTCTTTTGTATTGCAATATTGGTTATAGTGAATTTAAAATTTTCAAATAAAAAATAATATTAAATAATCTTTTCTGGGTCCCCATGAACCTTTCCGTCCGAATTTTTTTAATAAGAAAATCGCAGGAAAACAACTGAGTGAAATTGAAAAGCTGGTGCTTATTATTATGTACACAAAAACCAAGATACATACAATCACATATACTTTATTTTTCCCAAACTTATATTTTGTAGACATGCGTATTTATACGAAATATCAGGTTGGCAGAAATAAATTAAAATATATTCATTATTTTGAAATTTATTCATATTAAATTTTTTTCTTATAAAATAATATTTACAATAATTTAAATGTACTTACTTCCCAGACGAAGAACATAAACGTAGGAGAAATCCGAAGTGAAATCATCATTTTCAAACCAATATTTGTATTTTTTTGACGATCAAAATCGTTGGCGTCTCGTGGAACTAATTCGTCGATATTAGAAAGAGACACAATCTCCGCTTGTTGATTATCAATATGCAAAACAGAGGCATGCGAAAACTTGTTGATTTTTTGTATATCACTATTTTCGTTTATTTCGTCCATAATGCTGAAGAATCCTAATTTTTATGCCTATGGCCTATGGCGTGAACCGATCGTTCGAGAAAACTAAGAACAACACTGCGAAATTTGCGAAACAATTGAGACCGAATTTTTAATGTGCATTGCAGACAGCGGAAAGTGGAAATAGTGGAATGGGCTAAACAAATGATCAACGGTGAACAGCCGGACAGAAAGAAACACCTGAATGAAGCGGATCGATAATGGATCGATACATCGGAAAATATCATCAGCGCGTTGGTTTTCATTTTGTTAGAATAAAATGGTTATAATAGACTTCGATGCTTAACAATAAGTAAGGGAAACATTTCCGTTTTTAAAAAAGATAAAATCCAACACCGTTTGTTCCCTTCATTCCTAAGATGTCATCTGATGACAATGTTGAGGATGTAAGTGCTGTGGTTATTATTCTCCTTCAGTTTGATGTTTCCATGTCTTCATAAATAGTAGGTACATTTTTTCATGTTTTTCCGGATTGAATATTTCACTTACACTATACGTTTTATTGAAAAAAATTTCGAGCAGTAGTTTTATTAATTAAATACATAGAAATATATATTCCTAAAAAATTTCTGATATTTTTTTTCTTTCTCGTCATTACATATTTCGTACCTAGTTTTTACATCAAATTATTAATTTCAGGATTTTTCATAGTTCAGAATTTTAGGCTTCTTTAGCGCTTTTTTTGGGCCCTAGTTGAAATTTTTGGGCTCCTTTACTTTTTTCAAAGAATCAATATTCTTGTGGGTGTGCTAGCTCACATTAACCTAGCACCTCCACTTTTTAAAATCACAAAATATTGAGAATGCAATTCCACCCGGATTTTAGGCTTTTTCTGGGTTCCTGAATTCCGCAAAAAAAAAAATTCCCCAAAACAACACTTCAGCTCCACAATCAACCCTCTTCAAAACATTTGAATTTTTCGCGAATATAATCCTGGCGCATTTTTTGGGCTTTTTTGGGACTCCTCGAAAATACTCACTTCAATTCCTGGGCTCCAACCCTTAACTTTAAATAAGATTCCCTTGGCACCACGCAGATATGACTTTGTCAAAAAAGAATTTTTTTGATAATTTTACAGTGTGGATAGAGTTTCTGATTTTTAGGCTCCTCGAAAATACCTACTCCCATTTTCGGGCTCCAGCCCTAAACGTTAAAAATCAACCCCTTGGTACCCCGCAGATATGAATTTGTCAAAAAATAATGTTTTTGAGAATTCCAAAGTAACAATAGAGTCTATGATTTGTGGGTTCCTCGAAAATACCCACTCCGATTTTTGGGCTCCAACCTGTAACTTTAAATAACATCCCATTGGCACCATGCAGATATGACTTTGTCAAAAAATAATGTTTTTGAGAATTATAAAGTAACAATAGAGTTTATGATTCTTCGGCTTCTCGAAAATATCCACTCCGATTTTTGGGCTCCAACCTTTTACTTTAAATAACATCCCATTGGCACCACGCAGATATGACTTTGTCAAAAAATAATTTTTTTCATAATTTTACAGTGCTGATAGAGTTTCTTATTTTTGGGCTCCTCGAAAATACCCACTGTGATTTTTGGGCTCCAACCCTTAAATTTAAATAACATCCCGTTGGCACCACGCAGATACGACTTTGTCAACAAATAATTTTTTTCATAATTTTACAGTGTGGATAGTGTTTCTGATTTTTGGGCTCCTCGAAAATACCCACTCCCATTTTCGGGCTCCAGCCCTAAACGTTAAAAAACAACCCCTTGGTACCGCGCAGATATGAATTTTTCAAAAAATAATGTTTTTGAGAATTCCAAAGTAACAATAGAGTCTATGATTTGTGGGTTCCTCGAAAATACCCAATCCGATTTTCGGGCTCCAACCTGTAACCTAAAATAACATCCCATTGGCACCACGCAGATACGACTTTGTCAAAAGACAATTTTCTCATAATTTTACAGTGTGGATAGTGTTTCTGATTTTTGGGCTCCTCGAAAATACCCACTTTGATTTTTGGGCTCCAACCCTTAAATTTAAATAACATCCCATTGGCACCACGCAGATACGACTTTGTCAAAAGACAATTTTCTCATAATTTTACAGTGTTGATAGAGTTTCTTATTTTTGAGTTCCTCGAAAATACCCACTTTGATTTGTGGGCTCTAACCCTTAAATATAAATAACATCCCATTGGCACCACGCAGATATAACTTTGTCAAAAAACAATTTTTTTCATAATTTTACAGTGTGGATAGTGTTTCTGATTTTTGGGCTCCTCGAAAATACCCACTCCGATTTTTGGCCTTTAACCCTTAACTTTACATAACATCCCCTTGGCACCACGCAGATATGAATTTGTCAAAAAATAATTTTATTCATAATTCTACAGTGTGGATAGAGTTTCTTATTTTTGGGCTCCTCGAAAATAACCACTCCGATTTTTGGCCTCCAACCCTTAACTTTAAATAACATCCCCTCGGCACCACGCAGATATGACTTTGTCAAAAAATAATTTTATTCATAATTCTACAGTGTGGATAGTGTTTCTGATTTTTGGGCTCCTCGAAAATACCTACTCCGATTTTTGGCCTTTAACCCTTAACTTTACATAACATTTTTGGCACCGCGCAGATATGAATTTGTCAAAAAATAATTTTATTCATAATTCTACAGTGTGGATAGAGTTTCTTATTTTTGGGCTCCTCGAAAATACCCACTCCGATTTTTGGCCTCCAACCCTTAACTTTAAATAACATCCCCTCGGCACCACGCAGATATGACTTTGTCAAAAAATAATTTTATTCATAATTCTACAGTGTGGATAGAGTTTCTGATTTTTGTGCTCCTCGAAAATACCCACTCCGATTTTTGGCCTTCAACCCTCAAGTTTAAATAACATCCCGTTGGCACCACGCAAATATGACTTTGTCAAAAAATAATTTT